>PVHP010000201.1:0-181610 GCA_004024765.1 Zapus hudsonius
CGAATTTAATAGCTGTTGATTGTCTCCCCCAGGCTCAGGCTCCTCCATTGCACATGTGCTCCTTTCTTGGTTTCCTTTTCTCTCCCAGTAGGAGGTGTGGTCAGCCTACTCATGGCCTCAGACTGTGAAGAAACCAGTTTATAGATCACTACGATTATCTCTTCATTTCTAGAAAATACCCTGGGTATTTGGGTTGAGACTTTTTTACATAAGTTTTTAGTGTATATTTTAAATTTTTCTTCATTGATGTACACAAAATTTCTACTTTTTCTGTTCATTTTTATCATTTGTGCTTTTCCAAATCCATCCATCATTTTTAAAATTTCAAATTTATTATTATATAATGGAATGCAATAGCTTCCTACTTGAATTTTCTTAATTCAAAGTTTATAGAATGTAATGTTATCTTGTTTTTCTCTAAACAGAAAAGACACTCTAGGTTAACTGCTATATGAACGAATAACCTCTACCACTATGTAAGCTATTACACTGGTACAAATATCTTGTTGGCTTCCCTTTCCTCCGGTTATGCCAAGGAGAGCAGAATGAACAAAAACACGAGACCAGAGAAGACGCTGCCAGCCACTTTTTGCATTATGCGATCTAACAACCAGAATTAACTGATTTCTATGAAAGCTATGAAGTTTTTTCATTTTTAAACTTTAATAACTTTTGAAAACAATAAAAGAACTTTAGATCTATCTACCCTCAAAACCACTTTAGGGCTTGTATACCATATTCCAGTCAAAAGTGCAAAAATGAATCAATAACCACATGATTTCTAGAGCAAGCATTATGTCTTTTGAGTGAAGAGGTTTAAAAGTTTGATGGACTTGCTAAAGATTTGCTATTGGCAGTTCTAACCCAGGACATTCCTTCAGATATCCAACATACATGATATCTCTATATCTATACATAAATATGCATATATATGTATGTATATATACAAGTAACCTATATACATCATGCTTATAAGTAGATAAATAGATCATGTTCTCTACAAAGATAATTTCATCATTTGTTTCATTTGGGGTGTCTTTTCTTTCTTTTTCTTGCTTATTCGCTATAGGGAGGACCTCTACAATGATGCTGAGCAGAAATGGCAAGAGGAGCATTTTTGTTTCATTCCTGATCTCAGATGAAATGCTTCACTTTTTCACAGAGTAGTAGGTAGCTACAAGTGTGTCACATATGGAATTTATTGTGTTGAAATGCTTTCTTTCTATACCTAATTTGCTGATTATTTGCCATTCGGTGTTTTTACATTTTATTTATTTACTTGTCAGGAGAGAGGAGGGAGGGAGAGAGAGAGAGGGAGAGAGAGAGAGCGAGAGAGAGAAAGAGAGAGAGAGAGAGAGAGAGAGAGAGAGAGAACACATCAGAGCCTCTAGCCAGTGCAAGCAATCTCCAGATGCATGCATTATTTTGTGCATCTGGCTTTAAGTGGGTCCTGGGGAACCAAACCAGGATTGTTAGGCTTTGCAGGCAAGTGCCTTAACTGCTGAGTCATCTCTCTGGCTGTGACATTTTTTTAAAATATTTTATTTATTTATTTATTTTCAAGCAGAGAAATGAGAGAGAGAGAAAGAGAGAGAGAGAGAGAGAGAGAGAGAGAGAGAGAGAGAGAGAGAGAGAGAACCAGGGCCACCACCTTGTGGGTCTGGCTTATGTGGGTACTGGGGAATTGAACTGGGGGCCTTAGGCACTGGAGGCAAGTGCCTTAATCACTGAGCCATTTCTCCAGCCCATGTCATTTTGTTTTTAAAACATCTTATGAGGACAGCTATGCACTTGGAGTCTTCCTTCCCCTCCTGCATCCACGTGAGGCTGCGTGCTGTAATCTGACTTTTGCTTAGAGTCAGAAGTAATGTCAGTAAGAAATGCAATGGATACTGACAGTCATGTGGGCTTTAAGCTGTAGTACTATTTAACTCATTTTTCAAAAACCTTGTTTTCATCATTCCACTTCTATCTTCTACATTCTCCAGCATCTTCCCTTTGGCTAGTGCCCTGGTTTATAACACTTTCTCTATCCTGGAAAACATAGGGAATTTTGCTCAGCACTGAACTACGTCTTCAAAAGTCCTTGTAGCTGGAGAGACTGGTTTAGAAGCTGCCTCTGCTAGACCCCACTGGCTGCCCACAAGAACAGAGATCTTTATGCTGGAAAGCTCTGGCTTCCAGGACAACAATGAAGAGGAAAACCTCTCAGTTTTGCTTTCCAGATATTTTTACAATCCAGATGCCATACTATTAACAGTTTTCTGTTACTACACTCCCTACCCCTTACAGGAAGGACTGCCTGGTTCTAACCAAAAGTGTTCATTCATTCTTGCACTTTAGAATCCGAGTAACTTTTGCTTTTGCCTTGTTAGAGTGGTAAAGTCCTCTCCTTTCCACTCGCATTAAAATTCTAGTCATCATTCAAGACTTTGATACACACAGCTCGGCCCTTTCAGAGAAAACAGTGATTATTCTCAGACCTCTTTTGGGAAGCTGTGAGGCTTTTCTGTAGGATCTGGATTGAGCAAAGCCTTAAAGGATGGGTAGGAGTTGAGAGGGAGCAAAAAACAGATGAGAAGGGCTTTTCAGATTGAAGGGCTGAAAATCAGCACATGATTCATACCTGTGATCTGAGAGGAAGTAACTATAAGGCTTTACCTTGAAATGTCTCTGCTGGGCAGCTATGAAACTGGACAGCTAATAATACTATTAGAGATGTAAGTGTTCCTGAATAAAACAGAGTGACACTTCCTGTTTGGTATGATTTCTTTTCATATTCTACTCTGGTTGCAAATTTGGTGGTCCTCCAGGCCTGAGGATCTCACATTCATATGCAGGGTCAGATGCCAGGTGCCAAGCCAGAGTAATCAGTTTCTGGGAGACCAAGGAAAAGTTCTGCTTCTTTCCTCTAAAACTGTTAAGGTGGAATCATATAGTCCTGGAGAGTCTGGAGCCCTACCTTTCTCATAGAAGTGAGGAAGTCTGGTTTCACAGTAAACAGCAAGAGCTGGAGACAGAGCAGAGCACTGATAATATCCTCTGAACCTCAGAAAGATGGTACAGTTGCTCAATCCCACCTGGATTTGTTCTGATTTATGTTAACCACTCAATTGCATTTTTGGTGTTTTAACTAGTTTGGGTTAGGTGTTTATGAAGAACCTATCCTCAGTGGGGTTTGTGGAGAATACAGCTGATTGATAGGTGTGTGTTGGGGGAGGGGTTATGAAGACTGTCTCCTTCAGCCCATCAAGTAATCCTCCATCTTATTGGCAAAAATCTTTTTCAAATATGAATCTGAACATGCCCTAACCTTGCCACAAAGTCCCAAGTAGATCCCCTTAGATCATATGATTACCTTCAGCTTTCTTGGCTTAACATAGAATAACCTCCACAAGTATCCCCAGCTTCTCTTTCCAGGCTTGTTTCCCATTAATCCTTTGATGTGCTTAGATTATACACACCTCTTGCTTTTCCAGAAAAGTGTCACCTTCTTTCATTTGTTCTTTATTATCCCTGTTCTTGTCTCTTCATGAAAAGCTCTGGTTTTCCTGCTAATTCTTAGCACTTTCTCCTTGGAAACATTTCTCAGTTCCCCCAAGGCTTTCTAACCCCGATCCACGAGTGAGCCTTTAGTGCAGTGTTGGGAGATCACTAAAAACAGACCCTGTTGTACTCTATCCATGCTAGCATGAACCGTGAGGGCTCCATAAATACTAGCTGGATGATTGAATTATTGTCAATATTGCCCCATGCTGTCAAAAGCAAGTGCAAGTGCAACCACCAACTACCCCTTACAAACACTTTACAGCATTCAACAGTACCCACAGGTTTCTGGATAGTTCTTATTACCAGCTCTGATGGTTACAAAAATGATTTTGGGGTCTCAGGCCTCTGTATGATTCTTCCAAAGCAAGCCTTTTTTCTTCCTTCTCAGTTGCCTCCTGACGCCCCGAGCCTGTTCAAGACTTTCTTTCCTTGACTTAGCTGATGATTTCAGCCTAGAAGCCTCATCAGTCATTGTCGAGTCTGCAGCCTGCTGCTTATCTGCATGTAGTCATTCTCCAGGCAAGAAATAATGCATTATTAACACAGCTTTATTATCAGGACTGAGTCGGCGGATAGAGCAACATTAGAGGGTAATTGGAAGGACAGCTGATTTGTTAGCAAAACGTTGCCTTTTGGCTAATGAATCATTCCAATTTTTGCACTGACAGCTCAGTAACAAGCTTGAAGACTACTTTGCTTCAGACCATTAAACTTTGACAAACCAGTTATTAACTACAGCTCGAGCCACCACTCTGTGGGGATTACTGCAATTATGAGCCATCTATGTAATTTTTTTAAATCATTAAGGGAGACAAGGTGAGTCTGATGATGGAGGGGCTGATGACTGACAGTCTGTGCTCTGTAGTATACAAGGGAATAAACAGCTGCAGGAAGGACTCATCTGTCAGCAGAAAGCTCTTGGCTGGGAAGAAGTAGCGAGAGCAATAAAGGTTATTGCTCTCAAATGAGCCCTGTTCGGGAAGGAAAGGACACAATGTTCCTTTAATTTCTATTCCGGAGGCTGGAGATGTTTTCAAAGGAGAAACAGAGGGAAGAAGAAAGAATGTACCAAATGCCCAGGAAAGCAAGGTGGGGCTCATGTGTCTGGGGTTCTTACCCTGTGTGCTATCACATGGCTGTTCCCCTCATTCTGCCCATGTGGAGGGGCCTCCCTTCTGCTCCATCATTTGTAACAGGGATCTAGGCTCAGGTGGATAATATGATCGTATGGAGAGAAAGGAAGCAGTGAGGACGACAGTAAAATTACAAACAAACAACACGTCTGTGGGCCAGGTTGTAACACCTTTTTTAGAGACAGAAGTCCTGGCCCTTTGAACCTGGCCTTCACCTTGCAGCTATGCCCCTGCTCTGAGTCCTGATGGCTAGTCTAAGAGAGATACTGTATGTTCCCTATGTGTTTTTGCTAGAATTAGTTTCTTCTTCGAAATTCATTATTTTTACATGTTCAAATTCTATTCACTTTCTGAGTCTTGGTTCTCCGTCAAATTGGTAGAAGAGGTAGATGAAATAGACTTTAATAATTAATTTTTTTCTTCTCAAGTTGTGTAAGTCTGTGGGTTCTTTACCAACTGTGGCTAGCTGCATTCTGGGTCCTTTAACCCAATGTCATATTTTGTATCCCATAGGTGGGCATATTGCCGGGAGTCTTGCTGTCATCTCCGATGCTGCCCATCTGCTGATTGACCTGGCCAGTTTCCTGCTCAGTCTCTTTTCCTTGTGGTTATCATCAAGACCCCCCTCCAAGCGGCTGACATTTGGATGGCATCGAGCAGGTAGAGCTCTTCCATTGACCAATGGTGAAAAAGTAGTGGTGCAGAGTCAAATCAAGGGTGAAACATGAAGAGGAAGAGCAAAGTTAGGTGTAAGAAATCCCTCCAGGTACAACGCTGGTGTACAGGCTAAAGTAAGGGTGCATATGAGCATGTGTGCTGCCAATATCTGTTCAACTGACAGCCAGATTAATGGTGCTACCTATGGGACATCAGCAACCTGTCTATCATGTTAGCCGTCACCTTGTCCCCAGAGTCTCAGTGTGTGGTGACAGCTATGAGATGATCTATTAAAGTACTATGCTCAGGAGAGAGGATTAAGGTAAAGAGACTTCTCTATAGAAAATTAAGGCCCACAGAGCCCAAGAGAACACCACAGACTGAAGGGATTCCCATTGAGGATTCCTTACAGATTGCAGAGCTTTCCTGTTCACACCAGCATTTAGTTATTTTTTTAAAAAATATCTTTATTATCCATAATTAGATACATTGCATGAGCAAATCTTATGATTTCCTTCCTCCCTGTCCCCAATCCACTGGGGATCCTCCTCAGTGAGCATACTGGATCAATCCATGGGACAGGGGGTTATGAACTGCTCTAGAGAAAGTCATTTCCCCCCTCCCCTTTGTGTATTGTTGCCGAGGGGGGCCATGTCTCTGGATATTCTCCCTCACCATGGCTCTTCCAGTCTTTCCACCCCCTCTTCCCATCAGTTCCCTGAGTCATGGTGGGTGAGTTTTAAGTCTGCTTTATTGTTGAGATCTTAAGTGTCTCTGAACTTCTGCTTTGTGTTGAGTTGTGTGTCATTGGTGTCTGTCACATTGACCTATCCTGGGTTATCTGACTTGCTGTGGTGATAGGTCTCTTGTTTATCTCACCACTTTCTCATAGGTTTCATTTGGGGCCTAGATGATAGGCCAGGGGTGGTTCATCTCTTGCCAGAATATCAGCCATCATCCCATGGCTTGTTGGTGTCATTGGGTTAATTAAGGCCCACAGAGCCTAAGAGAATGCTACAGACTGAAGTACTTCTCACTGAATTGGGTTTTCCACGGCTCTGTCGCTGCCTTCTGAAAAATACAAACAGAATCTCCATCAGAGTGAGATCAGTATAGGCTAAATAGGCTAAACATTGCTAATTTGGCAGGATTTTAATGGGTGTAGCCTCTCTTTAGCTCTCTGGTAGTGGGAATTTCCCCTTGGAGCCCGGGTTCTTCATCCCCATAAGATTTTTCCATGGATCCAAGTTCCAGTTAAGGGTTCCTTGTCACTGAGAAGATCTCTTAGCCAGTCAGTAAGCTGTGGATTACCCACCTAGGTTTACACCACTATTGCACAGGTGAGCACTTATTGACTTGCTGGTCTCTTCCAGATAGCAGTGTGTTCAGCATTCTTGCTACAACCATCTGTTTTGTATATCAGTGGTCTCTGCTTTCTTCAAATATCATTGACCATTTTCCCCTTCCAGCATTACACATTCTACCATCTGGGAACTGGTTACCATTCTGGGTCTCCCAGGGTCTCTCTGTTGATCGATGACATTCCGTGGTTTCTTCAGCAATAGGGTCTTACCTTTGGCCTGGGGCAGGTATTTAAGAGCTTTGACAAAAGCCTGTCTTGTTTTGGGTGGTTCTCTTTGATCAACAGCTGAGTGTGGGAAGAATCCAATGACTGGGACAGGGAGTTGCAAGCCTGATCAATTTTTCATGGGGTTAGGCTTCCTCCCATTCTATTCATGGACCCTCTTACCTGGCAATGCCCCCATCTTCCTCAGGAGCTTATTGTATGGAAGTAATGGTATTGCTTCATTTTTGGTTAAGTTTATTGTATAAGTTGCCTCGCCCTCCCATTCTGAGCCCCAATTCCTTCCATCCCCTTATAGTGTATCAATTTACCTGTCAGGTTTGCTTAGAGTTTAAGCTTAACCTGGTTAACATATGAGGGTGAGTATGTGATGTTTGTCTCTCTGCTCTTGTGTGAGTTCATTAACTATGATTGGCTCCAAGTACATCCACTTTTCTTTAAATTTCATTATGTTATTTTCCCTTTCAGCTGAGTAGAATTCCATCTTGTAAATGTATCACAACTTTGATATTCATTCGTCCAGTGATGGACATTTGGGTTGATTCCAAATCTTACATATTATGAATTGACCTGCTATAAATGTGGTTGAGCAAATGTCTCTGTGCTGAGGAGTGAAATCTCGAGGGTAGATGCCTAGTAGCTGGGTCTGTTGGAAGGTCTATATCCATTCTGTTCAGGAGTCTCCACACTGCTTTCCACAGTGGTTGAATGAGTTTTCAATCCCACCAGCAGTTAATGAAGGTTCCTTTTTCCCTGAATCCTTGCCAGCAACTATTGTTGATGGATTTTTTTTTAATGATTGTCATTCTCACTGGAGTAAGGTGGAATCTCACTGTAGTTTTGATTTGCATTTCCCTGGTGATTAAGGATGATGAACACTTTCTTAAAAGAGAATTAACCATTTGTGTTTCCTCCTCTGTGAAGTGTTGGTTGAGATCAATGCCCCATTTTGTGAGAGGGCTGTTCGATTTTTCAAATTATCTATTTGAGTTCTTTTTAAATTCTAGATATTAGACCTCTGTCTGTGTTATAGCTGGCAAAAATTTTATCCCAGTCTGGTGGTGGTCTATTGGCTCTGAGTATGGTATATATATCTGTACAGAAGTTTTTGAGCTTGATGAGATCCCATTGGTTAAGTGAGTCTGTGTTGGTGGTATAGTGGGTGAGTAGAGCTTCCTCCCATTGGTTAAGTGATTGTTGCACTTCCTGGACTACTGGAGGTTTGCTCAGGAAGATTTTCCCTACTCCTATCTCATGGATAGTTCCTCCTATTTTTTCTTCCAGGGTGGGTTTTCAGAGTTTCAGGTCTTATGTTGAGGTCTTTGATCCATTTGGAGTTTATTTTTGTGCATGGTGAGAGGAGTGGGTCTATTTTAAGTTTTTAATAAATATTTATCTAATTTGTCCAGTACCATTTGTCAAAGATGTTATCTTTGTGCCAGTGAACATTATTTGCACCTTTATCAAAGATTAAGAAACTATAATTACTTGAACTAAGAGCAGGGTCTTTAATTCTGTTCCATTGGTCTGTATGTTTTTTTATGCCAGTACCATGCTGTTTTTGTTACTATGGCTTTGCAGTATATCTTCAGATACCACCTAAGGACCTTTTTTTTTTTTTTTTTACTAAGAATAGATTTGGCTGTCTGAGGCCTTTGGCCATTCCAAATAAATTTTGAGATTATTTTTTTCTATAACTGTAATGAATGAAGGTGGGATTTTTATTGGCATTGCATTGAATTTGTATATTACTTTTGGAAGAATTGCCATTTTTACTATATTAATTCTCCCTATCCAGGAGCATGGAACATCTTTTCATCTTTTCACATCCTCCTCTATTTCCTTCTTGAACATTTTAATATTTTCAATATAAAAGTCTTTCACATCCTTGGTTAGTGATATTCTAAGGTATTTGATTTTTTTTTGAGGCAATTGAAAATGGGACAGTCTCTTTGATTTCTTTTTCTGAATGCATGTCATCTGCATATAGGAAGGCTACTTATTTTTGTGTATCAATTTTGTATCCTGCCACTTTGCTGAAGGAATTTATCACCTTCAGGAGTTTACTGATACTATTCTTAGGGTCAGTTATGTATAGGAATATGTTATCTGCAAAAAGGAATAGTTTCACTTCTTCCTTTCAAATTTTTATGCTTTTCTCCTGTCTATTATTTGGGCTAGAACTTCAAGCACTATGTTGAACAGCAGTGGTGAGAGTGGACACCTCTGTCTTTTTCTTGATTCTAGTGGGAACTCCTTGAGTCTTTCCCCACCGAGTATAATTTGGGCTTGAGGAGTTTTGTATATTACCTTTATTATGTTGAAGGATAAGTCATCTAATCCCAGCCTCTCCAGTATTTTCATCATGAAGTGGTGATGTACTTTGTCAAAGGCCTTCTCTGTATCAACTTAGATGACCATGTTGTGTTTGTGGTTGAGTCTATTAATGTGGTATATTACATTGAACAATTTCTGTATGTTGAGCCATCTCTGCATCTCTGAGATGAAGCCTACCTGGTCTAGGTGGATAATATTTTTGATATGTTGTATTTGGTTTGCAAGGATTTTGCTCAGGATTTTTGCACCTGAGTTCATCAGGGATATAGGTCTCTACTTTTCTTTTCTTGTTGTGTCTTTGTCTGGTTTGGGGATTGGGGTGATGCTAGCTCCATAGAAGGAGTTTGGAAGCATTTCTTCTTTTCTTATAATACAAAAAAAGCTTCAGAAAGAGTTGTTTCAGTTCTATGATGAAGGTTTGGTAGAATTTGGCTGAGAATCCATCAGGTCTTAGACTTTTCCTTTTGAAGAGGTTTTTGATTATATTTTCAATCTCCATGAATGTGATGGGTTTATTTAGGAGCTTTATCTTCTCTGTGTTAAGCTTCGGTAGGTGGTAGGTATCCAGGAATTTATCCATTTCTTCCAGCTTCTCCAATTTTGTGGAGTAGAGGTTTTGGAAGTATGATCTGATGATTCTTCCAATTTCATTGGGGTTTGTTGTGACCTCTCCCTTTTCAGTTGTGATATTGTTGATTTGGACCTTCTCTCTCTCTCTCTCTCTCTTTGTTTAATTAGATTGGCCGAGGGTTTGTCAATCTTATTTTTTCAAAGAACCAGCTCTTTGTTTAATTTATTTTTTAAATTGTTTTCTTCTTTTCCATTGCATTAATCTCATGTTGGATATATTTTAAACTTTTTATTGACAAATTTTTATGCCTGATGTACAGAATATATTTTGATAATAATCTCCTCGAATCTGACAGTCTTCCCCATACTCTGTCCATAGTTCTCATCCTCCCTCCAACTAGTCCCTTAGTATTTTTAATTGATTATGAATTTTATTGTACGAACCTGTTGGGTGTTGGTCACATTCCATCAGGTTATGCTCTTATATCCTCTCCCTACCCCATCCACTGAGGGCCAGCCTGAATGGCATTATTGGTGTTCTATGTGAGGTCATGGATGCATCAGTCTCTAAGGTGGGGTGGGGGACAGTGCCTCAGGACACCCCTACATACCCTGTAGCTCTTATCATCATTCTGCCTCCTCTTCCACAATGTTCCCTGTGCCTTGGGAGGTGTGTTATAAGGCTACCTTAGTGGTAGGCTCTCTGTAGTCTCCAAATTTCTGATTTGAAGCATTTTGAGTGTCCTTGGTGTCAATATCGCCATCTCCTTGCAGCTGGTTGGTCAGACTAGCATGGTTAGAAGGCTGCTTCCTGTGTAATGCTACACAGGCCCTGGAAGATGTGATGAAGGTGGGTCATCTCATGCTAGGCAGAGGGCTATGTTTTCTTGACATATTGATGGATCTTTGTTCTCCCTGTCCAACTGACTTCTGAAAAAAAAACCACAACAACAACAAAAAAAAAAAACCAATAGATTCTCCAGATTCTCCAATCAACAGTGAAAGCAACATGGATTAAAAGAGATAAGTTTAGTTATTTAAGAGACTTTATGATGGGTATGGACACTCTTCTTGGCCAAAGACCAGTGTGAGCTTCTTTCTAGAGTCTATGACTATAGGATTCTGATTTGTTTTGTAGTACCAGAGATGAGTTCTCTCTCAGTGAGCAGGCCTCATATCTAATTAGAATGCCATAGATTACTTGCATGACTATGTACCACTATTTTACAGGTGCATACATCTTATCCCACTGGTTGAATTCTCCTGCTTGTTCATATTATTGGTGGTTATTATTCCTCATCCACTTGTATAGCACTTTCCATCATTATGAAGACTAGCCATCAGGGAGTTGGCTTGTTTCTAGGTTCCAGCATGATCTCTTGATGAAGGACCATATTTTTTAAATTTACCTAATTTCTAATTAAATAATTACACAGCATTTGTCTATGATTCATTGTATATTTATTTTCTAACTAGCTACTTTAGGACTTCAGACCTATGTCTGGATCTAACTCCTGACCCTTGCATTTGGTGTGTGGGCATTGTTAGTCCCTCTGCCCTTGTTTCTATAGTGCTACACATGGATTTAGAATTAGACATGCTCTACTTTCATATCCTGATTTGGATTCTCATCATAGTAAGTACATTATTTGAAATCTGTAATGCCTATCTCTGTTTCTAGCTCCCTAGAAGTTCTTGAGTCAGATCCTTATTAGCTTTGGCAAAGGGGATTTTATACATTCTGACTAGATTGATAAAATTATATTTCTTGTGGGTTTTCTCTATGTTATACTAGGTTCCTAGAGATGATTTACTTTAAGAAAGATGGCTATTTCAGTCCGCTCCACATTGCTGGGATTAACATCCAAAACAGACACAGTTTAGGGGAGGAAGAAGTTTATTTCAAGCTTACAGCTTCAAGGGGAAGTTTCATCAGTAGTGGAAAAAGCTGCTTCTATACATCCAAGCAGAGAGAAATAACCAAACAGCCAGCAAATACCAAAAACAGCAAGCAAGAATGAGCAACTAGCAGCAGGGACCTCAGCAGAGCTCAGACTGCTCTCTACACCTTTCGGCTGAAATTCAGATCTGCCTCCAGTGACATCTTAGCACTAGATTCCAGGATCTGCCCCGAGTGACACTTCCTCCAGTCAGGTGGCTAGAATGACTCAAATAGAAATTGTCTTATTCCTTCTGAGGTCTGTGAGGAAAATCTGCTCCACTTCACTCTTCTATCTACTGGTGGTTTGCTGGCAGTGCTTGCTTTTCCTTGGCTTGTATATTTCTGCTTTACTCTCTACAGTATCTTTTCATTCTTCCTATGTGCATGTCAATGTCAAGATTTCCCCTTTGCCTAAGTACATCAACCATATTGCACTATGGGACCTTGGTATTTCAATATGACCTCATCTTAATGAATTACAGCTGTAAGGTCCTTACTTCAAAATATGCTCACAATATGAGGTTTTGAGGACTAGTGTTTCTATATACAAATTTTGGAGGGAATAATTCAACTGATAACACATGCTAACTTGTACATGTGTGCTTTATTTTAAACACACATTATAGATAAATAAATTCTAGCTCAAATAAGTTAAGTCACTTATGTAAGGTCACATAGGTAGTCATTAGCACACTATGTATGTCTGACACTTGAATTCAAGCCCTAAACATGTGTATCAGCATTTTACATACTCTGAGAAATATTCCCTGGATGGATAATCATATGGTTTTGTGGGGTGCATGGACAATAGTTATATGCAAATTTCAGTATGGAATAAATATTGGTATATCAAACTTATAATACCTTGGGTAACTTTGATTAGGAAGAAGGTAAGTATAAAAAGTCAAATTATTTGAGGAAACTATGAAATGGCTAATACCAGAGGCATATGAATATGTTAAAACCCATGAAGGTTTTCTAGAAATACTAAAATCTGGGAAGCAAGAGTGGGTAATAATACATTATTCTGCTTTAATAGGTACTAATATATGGAGAGAGTTAGTTTAAAGGGAGTGAAGGATAGCATGATAGAATGTGTCTGACAAGTGACTCACAGAATGTTTCTAGGCCCTTGTGAGCTTTTAAAATATGACTGCAAGGTTGAGTTAAAGAGCAGGGTGAGACATTACGGAAGATCCAAGTGAGCAAAGGTACTTTCCTCAATGAGCAGGTTGAGCTCTCTTATCCTCAAATATTAATGTAAATGTGTCCATTCTGATGTTTCTTTGCCTTGCGCTCACACTTACCAGGCAGTTAGAGTGCTGATCAGTGGCTAGGCTTGCCTCTGTGTTTACAATATGTTGGGTTGGCAAATGAAACTCATTTTCATCAAGTACCCTCTGAAGCCTTCCCTTCTTAAAATTTTATTTCACCAAAGTTTCTGGGACTGGCAAGTTGTAAATGTTTTACGGTGAAATTAAGAGTTTCTAAACACATTTTACTCGTCATGTCTCATAATTTCATCTTCTAATAAGTTTTGATCATTTTCGCACCTGTGTAAATTAAAATCCCCAAGGAAAGCATCAAGGGAAGGCAGCAAATAATGTTCTAAATGTTGTTGGAGATTACCCAGTAGTAGGGTGCATAAGGAATTCCAATGCTGGCGTTTCATGAATGCATCACTAAAGTGCTCATCTTGGTCTGGGAATTATTGAGAGAAATAGTTTTTTTTTCCCAACAATGTGGGGAGCAAAGAGCTGAATGAGTGTGTCGAGAAGTAGGCAATGTATGGATTGTTTGCATGATGCTGTCTTTGTGCATTTAAATCCTTAGAGATCCTTGGTGCCCTGCTGTCTGTCCTCTGCATCTGGGTGGTGACCGGTGTGCTGGTCTACCTGGCCTGTGAACGCCTGCTCTACCCTGATTACCAGATCCAAGCGACCATTATGATCATTGTTTCTGGCTGTGCTGTGGTGGCTAATGTCCTGTAAGTCACCTCCACACTACATGTCTTTGTGGCTTGTCTTCAACCTTATCTGAGAGAAATGTAATTAAGTCCTCTATTTGTGAAGAATCTAGAGACCTTATATGCTGGCTCTCAGTTTGAAAATAATTCTTCCACTTTCAAAAGCTTCCAACATTCCAGAGATTGAGGTAAAGGTTCTTTTCAAGAAGTTTCTTTATTAAAAAAAAAAAACAAACTTTTTATTGGCCAGCCATGGTGACACATGCCTTTAATCTCAGCACTAGGGAAGAAGAAGTAGGAGGAGCACCATGATTCGAGGCTACCCTGGACTACATAGTGAATTCCATGTCTCTCTGGCCTTAGAGTGAGACCCTAACTTGAAAATCCACCACCACCAACAACAACAACAACAAAAACAAAAACACTGAGATCCTAACTCGAAAAACCAACAACAACAAAAAAAAAAAAAACCACCCAGAAACTTTTTATTGATAATTTCCACACAAAGATGTGATGTAATTTGATCATAATCCTCTCCTATTAGCTTCCACCTGCTTGTCCATTCTCTTATTCAGGCAGTTTTCAATAAGTGTTCAGTCTTACAAGAAATAATGATTTTAAGTTTTGTGCATCCGAATTTATGTGGGTACTGGGGAATGGAACTCCAGTTGTTAGGCTTTACAGGCAAGTACCTTAATTGCTAACCCATCTCTTCAGCCCAGTTTTGATATCTTTTAGTTCACTTTCTCCTTCTTATTTGATATCTGATTCTAGGGAGTATTACTTAAGACTCCATCTTTGGTAGACAGAATCATGACACTCCAAAGATGTCTACAGTCTAATCCCTGGAATTTCTGAGTATATTCATTTAAGTGGCAGAAGGAATTTTATACATATTGATTAGGAGATTATGTCAGGCTTACCAAGTATACCCTGTCTAATGTCAGAAGGATTCTGAGAAGAGAAAGTTCAGAGGTTAAAGAGGGAGAAGATGCCACACTCTTGGCATTTAAGATGGAGGAAGGGTCCTGGAACTATAAGTGGTCTTCTGAAGCAGGAAATGTCAAGTAAAAAAGCCCTCCAACCACCCCTAGTAAGAATGCAATCTTGAAAACACACCTGTGGCTTTTCACCTTTAGCATGAAAAGATAATGTGTGTTATTTTAAGCTCCCAAAGTTTTGTGGCAATATGTTTTGTCAGTAATATGAAACACGTACAGGCTGAGCCTCCCTTATCAAAATATCTGAAATCTAAAATGTTTTGAAATCTGAAACTATTTGAGCACCAATATTATGGTGCTCCAGTATGAGCTGTTAGATCAGGGATGTTTACCTGGGAAATTCTTTGCAAATGTCCTCAAATCCAAAGATCTCAAAATTTTAAACACTTTTGATACCAGTTATATTAGATGAGGGATGCTCATCCCATATCTCTGTTTATCATTTATCTTGTGACACAAACATATGCATGCATTAAGGTTGTTTTTTACATGAAAAAGAAGCGAGTGATGGGAGAATAAGAGAAGGCATAATGTGATCTTTATCATCAGAGAACATTCTAGCATATGTAGTATGAAAATGTTCCTTCAATCACTCTCATCCTTGGGTGTCTTAGTTTCCTACCGCTTAGTCTATGCTCCAAATCTTTGAGCTAACCAATGTTTAAAAATGGTGTTTTACCCTGCTGTCATTGACTAGATCTTATCTCCTATGAATTAACTTGAAACTGAACTTCATGTTGGCAGTGGAAGAGTGGCTAGATCAATGCAGATCTGTCATCCTCAGAGATAAATGCTAGACAACATGTGTCCTGCTGACTGGGGCTCAATAATCTCATCTTTGCATAAGGAGCACAATATGTCCTCAAGACAGCAGGAAGTATGAAAACATTAATCATCTCCCAAGAGCCGTATATCACATCGTTTGTGTTGATGCTATGCAAAGATGAAAGATACACCTAACCAACTCCCATGTTAATCTGAGACCACGGTGATGGAGTTTTGACTTTCAAAACAGATATTCAAATTTTTGTTCACTACAACTGATTTTCAACATTGACCTTAACGTTGCAAGTGCTTTTCATACTTAGAAAGACAACAGAATTGGAAAGTTCTGCCTTCCTCCGGCAAGCAGGTTGTTATGTGTGCTGAGTAACCTGAATGTTTCTTCTAGGAGCTGAGATTACAGTGTTGTTTGAATCTATAGAGATTTCAGAACTGTCAACAGGGAGTAAGTATACTCCTTGGGGACCCAAAATCAGGACAGAAAGTTCTGGTAGAAACTATGAAGCGATTCTGTGATAAAACTTGTAGACAGAGGCTGAACGCTACTAGAAATGGAGATTTTTCTGTTTGAGACAGCCTTCTTTCAGCCCACTTAGTTTGAGCATAATCTGTGAGTCCAGCTCAGTTCCTCTATGTCTCTAGACCACTTGTCTGTTATACCATCCATAGTCATGATGTTTAGTAGATACAAATATAAATGTGTGTGAGAGTGTGTCTGCATGTGTGAGAGAGTGTGTGTGAGTGTGAGTGTGAGTGTGAGTGTGTGTGTGTGTTGGCATGCAATCCCTGCTTGTTCCATCATAAAGCTACACTGGGGAGGGACCATATTTAGTTTCGTTTGCTTTATGACATTTAAGAGTGCCTGGTATATGAGTTCCTAAGTAAGCACCCTTCCTGTGTTTAAAATCAAACAAGTAAAAGAATGAATAACAAAGCATATGAGACAGATCTGGAGGAGGGCTATAGACTGCTTGGTATCTCAGGCTGTTAGGGAACATAGAAAAGTAACTCACAGCTGACACTGAGTTCGTATACAAATACAGGTAAGCTGAAACTGTGCATTATAGGGAATGATCAAACACTGGCAGACAGCCATCATTTCAATTTTTGGAGATGGTCTAATACTTAATAGACACATTTCTTGCAAAAAAAAAAAACAAGGAAACAGCATATCCCAAATAATAACTCTGGAGTTTTGTTTAAAAAAAGTTATTCTAAAATGTTCAAGAAGAGTTTTGGGAAAACATTTCTAATATTTTCTTCATTTTTAAAGCTGCATCTTAATAGTGGCAGGTTCATGATGCATCGTGTCTACTGCTCTATCTCTTTTACTTTGAAGAGATGCTAAACTCTGCCATATCTTCTATGAAGTATATGCAAACGTATAAGTACTTTTTATAACACATCAATGGCTTTAAGTCTCTGGATAAATAACTATAAATATAGACACAGAATAGTTACATCATTGGCCATTCAAACTGCAAATATGCACAGAAATGAACAAGGTTTCATCAAATGAAAGATTAGAAAAACCAACTTTGATGAAATTTGCATCTTATTTCATCTCTTCTTACTACTTCATTTCATCTGAAACCAACATTTAGTGACACTACCACAGCTTCTCTGCAGTGATTGATGTCCAACAGATGAATGAAATCTCTCCTCTTCATTGTCAAAAGTTTGATTTTTTTTTTGGTCAATGCAACGATGCTTTTCAACTTTCACATGAAACATAATAGCATCAGGCAAATGAAATTTCAAGAATATTGAAGTTGTTTTTTTTTTTACAGTTGGTCCTCATGTGAATTTTTTAAAAGTCAATGATATAACCCATGTCCCAATATCACTTTAAAATAGTATACTTTAAAACATCAATATTTTAGCTAAATGTCATTTTGGAAAATACATGCAACTGCTAACCCCTTCATTATTCTGTATAGATTTCTTATATTTATTTTTATTAACAAAGAATTAGGTTAAACTATATTTCATTTCAAACAAATTTTATATTTTATTGCCCTTCTTCCATCTTCTTTTTTAAAAATATATATTTATTGTCCATAATGAGTTAAATTATTTAGTGGGCAAACAATGAGTTGTTATCCCCAATTCCCCAATGGCCCCCCTCCCCCTCTCCAATCAGCTGGATATCCTCCTCTGTGGGTTGTCTGGATCAGTCCTTGTGGCAGGGGACCATGGATAGCCTAGTACTCAGCCTTGTTCTCCTGGCCCAAGTGTATAGTTACTGTGGGGTGCCATGCCTCTGGATAGTCTCCCACCACTGCTCTCACAGTCTTTCTGCCCCCTCTTCCGCTCAGTTCCCTGAGTAGTGGTGGGTGAGTATTCAGGCTGCTTTAATGTTGTGAGCTTAGGGGTCTTTGTGTCAAAAATTGTTGGTTTCTGTCACCCTGGCTTATCTTGTGTTGATTGAATAGCTGTGGCTGTGGGTCCCTTATTTGTCCCGTCATACTCTGCAGGATTCCATAAGGATCCTCCACAATATGGCTGTGGTGGCTCATCTCTTGCCAGGATCTCAGCTATCTGCCTACGGTCGGATGGTAGGATTAGATGGGCCACAGCTCTCTCGCTCCATCCTGAAAAGAACAAACACATTCTCCATCTGAGAATGAGATCAGTCTAGGTTAACAAATATACACAATTCTGGATTACCAAGATTCTATTTTTAGTAGCCTCCCCATAAATCGCTCCCATAGTGCATCTTTTCTTGTGAGCCCAAGAGTACGGGATCTGATGCTTATCACCCTGAATCCCCAGTTTGATTGTCTCCCCCAGGCCCAGGGTCCTCCATTGCACGAGTACTCCTTTCTTGGTTCGCTGGTCTCTCCCAGTAGGAGGTATGGTCAGCCTATTCATGGCCGCAGACTGTGTTTCATGCCAGTGGTCTCTGTTTACACCAGCTGTTGTTGATCAGCTTCTCCTGGCAGCTTGTGTAGTGCCTTCCAGCACTACACTAATTACCACCTGGGGGCTGGTTACCATTCTGGACCTTGAAGGGTCTCTCGTTGCTGATTGATGGCATTCTGTGGTTTCTTCAGCAACAGGATTTTACCTCAGGCCCGGGGAGGGCGTTCAAGAGCTTTGACAGAATTCTGTCTTGTTTTTGGAACCTCATGGGTCATTTTGGTCAACAGCCCAGTGAGAGAAGGAACCGGTGGTGGGTAGATGCCTAGTAGAGGGATAGCTGGGTCCATCGGTAGTTCTATGTCCTTTCTGTCTAGGAGTCTCCACACTGCTTTCCATAGCGGTTGAACGAGTTTGAAATCCCACCAGCAGTGAATGACGGTTCCTTTTTCCCCACATCCTCACCAGCAACGATTGCTGTTGGTTTTCTTTATGATTGCCATTCTGACTGGGGTAAGGTCGTACCTCATTGTGGTTTTGATTTGCATTTCCCTGATGCTTAAGGATGCTGAGCACTTTCTCAGGTGAGAAAAGGCCATTTGTGTTTCCTCCTCTGTGAATTCTCTGTTGAGATCAGTGCCCCATTTTGTGAGGAGGCTGTTTGAGATTTTATTATGTATTTTTTGAGTTCTCTGTAAGATCTGAAGATTAGGCCTTTGTCTGAGTTATAGCTGGTAAAGATCATCTCCCAGTTTGATGGGGGTCCATTAGCTCTGAGTATGGTTTGTTTGTCTGTACAGAAGCTTTTGATTCTGATCAGGTCCCATTGGTTAAGTGATTGTTGCATTTCCTGGGCTGCTGGAGATTTGCTCAGGAAATTTTTCCCTACTCCTATTTCATGTAGATTTCCTCTTATTTTTTCTTCCAGGGTGTTCAGGGTTACAGGATTTATATTGAAGTTTCTAATCCATTTGGAGTTGATTTTTGTGCACAGTGAAAGGAGTGGGTCTATTTTTATTTTTTTACATGTGTTTATCCAATTTGTCCAGCACCATTTGTTGAAGATGCTATCTTTGGCCCAGTGTACATTGTTGGCCCCCTTGTCAAAGACCAAATAACTGAAGTTACTTCCAATTAAAGCTGGGTCTTCAATTCTGTTCCATTGATCTTTCTGTTTTTATACCAGTACCATGCTGTTTTCGTTACTATGGCTTTGTAGTTTGTTTTGAAGTCAGGCATGGTGATATCTCCTGAGTAGGATTTTTTACTTAAAATAGTTTTGGCTATCTGAAGTCTTTTGCCCTTCCAAATAAATTTAGAGATTATTTTTTCTATGTCTGTGAAGAAAGAGGTTGGGATTTTTATTGGCATGGCATTGAATCTGTAAATCGTTTTTGGCAGGATTGCCATTTTTACTATATTGATTCTCCCTTACCATGAGCATGTAATATCTTTCCATCTTCTCAATTCCTCCTGTATTTCCTTCTTGAGTATTTCAATATTTTCCTTATATAAGTCCTTTACAACCTTGGTTAGTGATATTCCAAGGTATTTGATTTTCTTTGAGGCTATAGAAAATGGGACAGTCTCTCTGATGTCTTTTTCTGTTGGCTTGTCTTCTACATATAGAAAAGCTACTTATTTTTTTGTGTTAAGTTTGCATCCTGCCACATTGCTGAAGGCATTTAATCACCTTCAAGTGCGGCGAACTCCTCGACCAGCGAGGAAGAACCACCACCACACGAGGATCCTTCTCAAATCACACTTTATTGGAGAGCCTTTTGATTGAGGGGGGAGCTGGAAGCGAAGGGGCGAGCGCTAAGAAGCAGCTGCTTTTATAGGAAAAAAGGACACGGATCATCCCATGATTGGCTGGCTCCTGCTTGCCACCCCCGGACGCCACGGGATTGGCTAGGATAGCTTGTAGTAAAGTAGCCTTCCATTGACCTTTGACCTTGTAGTAAAGTAGTCTTCCCAAGCATTGCCTAATCCCAAATGCTGGGATTAAAGGCGTGTGCCACCACACCCGGCTCTCTGTAGTGGGATTAAAGGCGTGCGCCACCACGCCTGGCTCCCTGCAGTTCCCCCTTTTCTTTTATATAAGAAATTAATAATAAAATGGCCTGCGTGCGCCACCACACCTGGCTCTCTGCATTCAAGAGGTTACGGATACTATTCTTTGGGTCTGATATATAAAGGATCATGTCATCTGCAAAGAGGGATAGTTTAATTTCTTCCTTTCTGATTTGTATCCCTTTTATGCCCTTCTCCTGTCTTATTGCTTGGGCTAGAACTTCAAGCACTATGTTAAAGAGCAGTGGTGAGAGTGGGCAGCCTTGTCTTGTTTCTGAATTGAGTGGGAACTCCTTGAGTCATTCCCAATTGAGAATATTTGTGCTTTAGGAGTTTTGTAAATTGTCTTTATTAAGTTGAGGTATAGGCCGTCTATGCCTATTCTTTCCAGAGCTTTGAACATGAAGTGGTGTTGAATTTTGTCAAAGGCCTACTCCGCATCTATTGTGATAACCATGTGGTTTTTGTGTTTGAGCTGATTAATGTGGTGGATTACATTTATCAACTTGCATATGTTGAACCATCCCTGCATCTCTGGGATAAAGCCAACTTGGTCAGGGTGGATATTTTTGCTGTAGCCTTTTATCCGGTTTGCTAGGACTTTGTTCAGGATTTTTGCATCTAAGTTCATCAGAGATATGGGTCTGTAGTTCTCTTTTTTTGTTGCATCCTTGCCTGGTTTGGGGATTAGGGCAATGGTAGCTTCATAGAAGGTATTTGGAAGCCTCCTCTCTTTTTCTATGCTTCTAACAAACTTCAGAAAGAGTGGTTTCAGGGCTGGAGAGATGGCTCAGCGGCTAAGGCACTTGTCTCCAGTGCCTAAGGCCCCCGGTTCAATTCCCCAGGACCCACATAAGCCAGAGCCACAAGGTGGTGACCCTGGCTCTCTCTCTCTTTCCCTCTCTCTCTCTCTCTCTCTCTCTCTCTCTCTGCTTGAAAATGAATAAATAAAATATTTTAAAAAAAAAAAGAAAGAGTGGTTTCAGCTCTATGATGAAGGCTTGTTAGAATTCAGCTGAGAAACCATCTGGTCCTGGGCTTTTCCTTTTTGGAAGGTTTTTTTATTACATCTTCAATCTCTGTGGATGTGATAGGTTTATTTACTGATTTTATCTGCTCTGGGTTAAGCTTTGGTAGTTGGTAGGTATCCAAAAACTTATCCATTTTTTCCAGGTCCTCTAATTTTGTGGAGTAGAAGTTTTGGAAATATGACCTGATAATACTTGCAAAGTCTTCAGGATCTGTTGTGATCTCCAGATTGTCCTTTCTGATTTTGTTGATTTGGGCTTTCTCAGTTCTTCATTAGATTAGATTGACCAGGGGTTTGTCAATCTTATTAACCTTTTCAAAGAACCAACTCTTTGATTTATCTATTTTTTAAATTGTTTTCTTGATTTCCAATTCATTAATCTCAGCTCTGATTTTAATTATTTCCTTTCTTCTTATGCTCCTTGGGTTAGCTTTTTCCATCTGTTCCAATGATCCAAGGTGGGTGGTTAGGCGATTGATTTGAGACCTCTCTGTCTTTGATATGAAGGCATTTAGCACAATGAACTTTCCCCTCAGGACTACCTTCATTGTGTTCCACAAGTTCTGATAAAATGTGTTATCGTCGTCATTTTTACTAGGAAATTCTGAATTTCCTATTTTATTTCTTGGATGACCCAATCATTTTTTAGGAGTGAATTGTTCAGGCGCCAGTACTTTGTCCATTTTCTGGATCCTGTTCCATTGTTAATTTCTACCTTTAATGCATTATGGTCTGATATGATGCAAGGAACTACGTCAATCTTTCTGAATATATTTAGGGATGATTTATGCCCTAGGATATGATCAATTTTAGAAACAGTCCCATGTGCTGCTGAGAAGAATGTATATTCTGTGTCTTTGGGGTGGAACGTTCTGTAAATATCTGTTATCCCCAGCTAGTCAATGGTGTTATTGAGCTCCATTATGTCCCTGCTGATCTTCTGTTTGGTTGATCTGTCTAGAGATGATAGAGGTGTATTAAAGTCTCCTACTATAATGGAGATGGAGTCTATTTCTGCTTTATTTTTGAGTAGGGTTTCCTTTATGAACTATGTTGCACCCAAATTTGGTGCATATATGTTAATGATGGTGATATCTTCCTGTTGGATCATTCCTTTGATGAGTAAGAAGTGACCATAATTATCCTTTTTAATTGAATTTGGTGTAAAGTCTATTTTGTCAGAGATGAATGTAGCCACACCTGCTTGCTTTTTAATTCCACGTGCCTGATAAACTGTTTTCCATCCTTTTTCTAGAGTAGATTGCTGTCTTTAGAGGTAAGGTGTGTTTCCTGAAGGCAGCAAATGGAAGGGTCCATTTTTCTAATCCACCCTGCAAGTCTGTCTCTTTTTATAGGGGAGTTAAGTCTATTTATATTTAGAGATATAACTGTGAGGTTTGCTCTAAGCCCTGCCATGTTGAAGGGTTAATGGAGGTTGGTGGCTGTGCTGCTGTTATTAGCACACTGACTGTGATTGTCAAGCCTGATCTCTGGTACTCTTCTGAGGTAGATTTCTTGTTTCTTCTGTGTGAGATATATCCTGTAGAATCTTCTGTAATTTTGGCTTTGTGTAGAGTCGTAGAGCTATTTTACTTCATGGAATACTTTCAGTTCTCCATCTATTATGAGGGATAGCTTTGCTGGGTACTGTAGTCTAGGTTGAAAGCCATATCTCTTTACGCCCTGAAAAGCATTATTCCAAGCCCTTCTAGCTTTCGTGGTTTCTAATGAGAAGTCTGAGGTAAGTCTGATGGATTTTCCTTTATAAGTTATGGTTTTCTTTTCTCTTGCAGCTTTGAGTATTTTCTCTTTGCTTTCTATGTTAGGGATATTAAATAAAATGTGTCTTGGAGAATTCCTCCTCATGTCCTATCTGTTTGGAGTCCTCTGGGCCCCTTGAATGTTGAGTGAGCTTTCTCTTGTTAGGTAGGGGAAGTTTTCTTGAATAATTCTGTTGAAAATATTTCTTATGTCCTTAGCCTGGGCTTCTTCTCCCTCTGGGATCCCATGATTCTAATATTGGGCCTCGTTATGGTATCCCATAGATCCCTCAAATTTTTGCTCACTTGATTTCTTGAATTTATTAAAACCTACGACATCCTTATTAATTCCTTCTGTCTTGTCCTTACCGTCTGAGAGTCTGTCCTCCAGATTGTCAAGTCTGTGACTGATTGATTCAAGGGAGGTTTTTAACAACTCCGTTTCATTTTTGGTTTCTACTATAATTTTGTTTATAGTCTCCAATTCTTTGGTGAGATCCAGTTTCCAGTCTATTTTTGTTTTTGCTAGGGATTGCTGAAAATCATTTTTAAGTTTTCTTAAATCCTCATCAAATTTAATCAATTGATTGTCTAGCTCCTCCCATAGTTGGTTCACCTTCAATTCACTTAATGTGTTTCTGAATTCATTCATATTTCTCTCCATTAAATTCAGTCTAGAGTCTATGCATGTGTTGGTGAGCTTCATCTCGTTCATTTTTTTCCCATATTTTCCATATAAGCCATTATCTGCTTCATGTTTGCATTGCAGTTGTGGTCAGGAGTCATATTATTCTCTCTTTGGGATTGTATATTTGTTGTCTCCACTTCCTTTCCACTTTCCTGTTCCATAATGGGACTAGGGGCCCTGAGTTGGGGAGTTCCGTATTTGATTTCTGTGGGGTTTTTTTTTCATTGTTTTCTGCCCATGTCCAGTTAAGTGAGTGGGCCTCAAGCACCCTGGGGAGTGCTGTTAAGCCCACGTTGCTTCCAGTGGAAAGATCACCAGGTTAATCTTAAACAGAGGTCTTTCCTGTTGGGGTGTTCTGCCCCCAGCCAGGCTCAGATCTTTACCTATCTGGATCCCTCTGTATATGACTATTTAGTCTTAGAGCCACCTCCTAGGTGTCTGTCCCTGATTGGTATGCTACAATAGAAACAGCCCCAGCACCCCAAGCTATAGAGCCCAGTGTTTTCCCACCTGACTGCAGCAAGCAGATCTGGAATGCTATCTCCCCCACTAGGGGTAAAGACTAAAGGCTCTAGACTCTCCTTGGGCCAGTACTTGGTGGACCTGTTCTGATTCCATGCACCAACCCAGCCCCAGCCTCCCAGTCTCAAGAGCCCGGTGAGAGCTTCCTATTGCTCATGTAATCCATGTTCTCAAATTCCTGGACCAACTTGTGTCCTCCCTTCAGTAGCACATGGTCCCTGGTGCCCGCTGAAAACACCTGTGCTCTCCTGGCAGTGGCCTGGCCTCTGACCTCCCAGCAGTGGCAGTGGTTCCCAGGTATCTGCCAGAGGCCTGTCCCTGCCCTTAGCTGCAGTCCTGAGTGGGACTGATCTAGGTCAGTTTGCCCTAGAAGTGCATCTGCCTGTGTGAGTGTGGGGGGGGGTTGCGGAAAGAAGTGCGCCCAAGGATCAGGCACTGGAGGGAGGGGGCCACGGGAGGGATAGGTTCAGAGCCAGCAAGGGCTCGGGAAGCGCCTGCGAGGAGATAATGGCAATGGTGGGAGCTTGGTATGGGTGAGGGGTGGCTCTCCGTTCCTCTGCGGAGCAGAAAGCCACTGGGGAACCCTGTCTGGGCTGGTGCAGCATCTGGGGAGAGGGTGGGCATGGGTTCAGGGTCGGCTGTGGTCCCTGGTTTGGATCCCAGCTGGAAAATCAAACCTTTACGGAGAGAGTCCTGGCGAGGCTGCTACTCGTCAGCCATCATGCTATACCCCCCTTCTTCCATCTTCTGTCCCCCTTCTCCCTGTTCCCTCCCTCCATCATGGACTCCTTTGTGTTGGTATGGAGTGTAAAAACTGCCTGTGATTTGGAGGGCTCATCTTCTGTGTGCCAAGAACTTTGCTGTCTCTTTCAGACTGACTGTCATTTTGCACCAGAGGCACCTTGGCCACAATCACAAGGAGGCTCAAGTTAATGCCAGTGTCCAAGCAGCCTTTGTGCACGCCCTTGGGGATGTACTTCAGAGCATCAGTGTGCTCATTAGTGCACTCATTATCTACTTTAAGGTGAGTGTGCTTAAGTGTATCCATCATCATCATAAGTATATAGATAGTATAAAAGCTAAGAGCCAAACACCAGCACCATCAACTGCCTGTGATTACCTCCACACACCACTTAGCAAAATTAAAACAAACAGATCCTGAAGCCCCAGCTGTTCCCATATTCTTAAGAACTATGTCTTTATCTACCAGACTTCTAGTCTTTTAAGAAGGTAGGTCCTTTTTTTAAAATTTTATTTTCATAGCTCCTTTTATTATGATATTAAGATGAAAAGCAATGAAACCATGAATACCATGGGTTTCTTAGATTGTAAACCAAAGAAAATATCTGTGGCTCATTTAGTTAAAATAAACATTGATTTGCAAAAATTATGGAGTAAATCTACGAGACAGAAATCAAGGTAGAAAATGCGGGTAAAATTTGGCATCTATATTTTGAAAATTACACAGATTTTCCCCCAGATACCATGCTGAGATAATTGTGTCTAAACAAGAATTTTACTTATTCTCATTACTGCTGAGAGTCACAATTTGGGGAAAGGAGCTTATTGCTGTTTTGTGAGGGGACTGCCAGCCAAGATCTCTCTCACTGCAGGAGAAGTTTGTTTTCTCCAAAAACAGGGTTCTAGTGCAAAACAGGAATGTAGATGGATCTCTGACTCTGAGCAAATATTTACTAGCAGAAGTGCGTAGTCAGCTACACATTGCTGGGACCAACTTCCAAACAAGCAGATTATGGGAGGAACAGGTTTATTTAAAGCTTACAGATCTAGGGGAGGTCTATCAAAGGCAGAAGGTGCTGGCTCCCTTTCATAGATCCAAGCAGAGAGAAAGCATCAGAAGCAAGCACACTGCTAGAGCTAATCTGCTCACCCACACATTAGGGCTAGCCTCTAAGATCAACCCCAGTGATAGACCTCCCTCCCACCCATAGCAGAAATCTATCTAGGGTCTGAAGTTTCAAAATCAATTTTCATAAAACATCTGAATCTATGGGTATATACATTTATATTATCACATTCAAACTACCACAGCAGAATAAAGAGGACTTAAGAATCTATCTCTCTTTAGTTTTTCAGTGATGAGGAAAGCATTTCTGACAGTCTTCTTTCTTTGGTCACTGGAAGTTGAAAACTAAAAAGAAGGAGTTGAGTCTTCAGTAATTGCATCTGCCTTTGAGATGAATGCCAATGTGAGGAGGATAAGTGGGTGACAGAGAAGGAAGGAGATATGGGGGGTTCTTTAATCAGTATGAGTTCAGATAATCAAAGTTACTGTGTTTTCCAGCCAGACTACAAAATTGCTGACCCAATCTGCACATTCATCTTTTCCATCCTGGTGTTGGTTAGCACCATCATGATCTTAAAAGAGTTCTCCATCTTACTCATGGAAGGTAGGAGTGATTTCCTTATCATTTTTATTAGGATTGGTTTTTGACCTTTGATTACAAAGGGGATGAAGGCAAGACATGCTCTCTGTTAGAATTCAGTTAAGGTTTTTTAATACATAAATATTTGATTTTTACTTATTTAGAAAAAAAACACCTGACTTCCATGTGTACTTCTAGAAACTTCTAAATTATATCTCAAAATGGAAAAATAATGAGTATAATCACATTAGGAGGAAATATAGCAAAAATATAAATGGAAAAAAAAAACCCTGAGTTTTTAGGTCTAAGAGTGACAAAAGAATCTTCCTGTCAGGCAGCATTATAATTGAACGTTTGGGTCTCATTGCGCCTCACAGTATAAGAACACTAGGGTGATCTTTTATTCATTTTCCTGACAAGTTACTGAACTCAGACTTTGCTAGCTTGCGTACCTGAAACTAAAGTTACAAAGAGGAGCAGAGACTAGCTCCAGCCTCATGAGGCTGTACTTTAGTGAGAAGAAAAAGAGATTATCCTAACAGAGAGAGAGAGAGAGAGAGAGAGAGAGAGAGAGAGAGAGAGAGAGAGAGAGAGAGAGAGAGAGAGAGGAGAGAAAGAGAGAGCTACAGATGCTGCAAAGGAGAGGTACTGGATTTTAGTGTGGCTGGAGCAGGGGCCAGGAGCCAGCTGAGGCTGTTACTTAAGGCTCAGGCTTAGTCTGGAGTAGGATCGTGTGCTTATCATCCTCACTGCCCACAGCCAGATTGTGCCCAGGACTGCTCTTCTGACACATCTGGCTCTGTGGATCTTCCAGTTAAGCAGAAATAGATGACAGAAACAAGACCTCAACAGTAAAGCAGACCTAAAACTCACCCACCATGACTCAGGGATCTGAGCGGAAGAGGAGGCGGAAAGATTGTAAGAGCCATGGTGGTGGAGAATACCCAGAGCTATCCCCATGCCCCCTCAGTAACAACATACAGATAAAAAAAAAACCCTGGCTACCTCTCATACAATCCATAACTGCCTATCCTGTGAACTGGTCCAGCAAGCCCACTGAGGAGGGCCCCCAGTGGGTTGAAGACAGGGAGGAGGGAAGTGGGGGTACCATCATAAGACTTGCTCATGCAATATGTATAATTATTGACAATAAATATGAAAAAGGGGAAAAAAGAACTTTTTCCTATGCTTCAAGCTTACGGGCCTTTAATTCCTTTGAATTTCATTTTTCTTAATTCAGACCTTGGGATTCTGTATCTACCCAGCAGATAAAGATCAAATGAAATTACCACATAATGTCTAGAATGCAATAGGAAGTTGGTACATTTAACTCTCAGATAGTTCTTTGGTTGACTAGAACACAGGACATATAAAGGTAGGATGCAAAGAAAAGAAACTCCCAATTCATGGCCACAGACTGTGGCTATAGCCCTGGACAGCAGCTATTAATGGGCTAAAGAAAACCAGTTACGAGTCTTGATCAGAATAAATCCATCTTTATTATAGGAAAACAGTTTGATGGTGGCTGAAATGAGAGAGCCACTCATTCACAGTGGTTACTATCCAACATGTTTCAGACCAAAGTATTTCAGGTTTCAGATATTTCTGTTTTTTTTGAATATTTTCATACATACAGTGGGACACAGAATTCAAATGTAAACATAGAACTCATTTGTACTTCATGTACACCATATACACATAAGCTGAAGCTTCAGTAAACCTGCATTTTGCCCAAGACCCATTAAATTAAGTCAGATGAAGTCAGCTCCCCCCCTTTTTTTATTTTAAAGGTCTCACTCTACCGCAGGCTGACCTGAAACTGGTTCTAGAGTCCCAGGCTGGCCTTTAACTCACAGTGATCCTTCCACGTGCTGGGGTTAAAGGCATGTGTCACCATGCCCCAAATGACATCCAATGTGGAATTTTCCACTTGTGACAACATGCTGATACTCAAACAATTTTGGAAATTTTATCATTTCCAATGTTGGATTTTTTAATTGGCAATGCTCAACCTATGTCAAACTTGTTATAGAATTTAATTTAATTCTAGTAATTGGTTGTATTTGCAAGGTGAATTTGTGTACTTAACACAACTGACATTATGTTTTTTATTCTGTATATAAGAAAAACAGGTATTATAAAGGTGTTGCCTAAAAACCCTTGTTAGACTAAACCCAGCAGGTTCTAAAACCATGGAAGCTTCAAAATCAGCTAAAGGGTTTGTTCAGAAACAGATTGCAGGACCTTCCTCACAGTTCTTAAGCCAGTGGTCTTATAAGGGAGTGGGATGCTGAATTTCTGAATTTCTAACCAGCTGCTGATTCACTGGGCCAGGTAATACCACCTGGAAAATTTTATCAATCAGAGACTTACATCATCAGACATCCAGATGGTTGAGTATGTTCTAATGTAGGCTAAGGTTTTCTTTTTGCAGAGCATGTTTGGGCACTGGGTAGATACAGCCTCAGAGTGCAGTGATTTAGGAATTATGTTCTTGGTGGGGGACTGTGATATTGGCAAATGGCAGTGTTGATGATAGTGAGATGGACAATGGAGACAAATGTCAGTTATCAATTTTCCAAACCGAGGAACAAGTAAATGTTTTCATTCTGAATTTGAGAATGTTTGGTTTGTCAAGTTACACATGCATCCGTTTTCTCTCTGGGTGCCACATACTAAGCTGTAGCTATTGTTACTGTAGTTGTTGGATGCAAATGATCAACTTAAATTAGACCAGAAGCAAACTGGTAGACAAGTTAAGATGATTCTACTTCACTTTTCCAAGCTCAGTAAAGCTCTAACAACTATCGTTTAAAATTTATTTATATAAAAGGTCAGAGACTGGGCTATCTTAGCTAATTATTGAAACTGTCAGGTCCCTTTTTTTTCTAGAAGACAATTTTTTAAACAGATTCTAAAATTTAGTATGAAGTAATTCTTCTGCTTATTGAAATTTAAAACTAATACAGAAAAGTATAAAATAATAAGGAAAAGTCTTTCAATATTTCTCCCTTTGGATTTTTAATACCATTTTCCAAGAATAATCCTACTTATAAGTTGACTTATGTCCTTCCAACTAGTAAATTGATATTTGTTTCTAAAATTTTTATGCATTTGCAAGCATATGTATACATGTTTAGTTGTGTCCTTTTGATAAAAATGAAAACACACAGTGATTTGTTTTGCATCTTGTTTTTTTTTTTCACTATGAGGGTTTTCTCAAATAATGGAACAGTTACGTATGGTTTTCCTGCACTATTCCGTAGTTGAAATCACTCCAATGATGGGCTGTAGGCACTGGTTTACAGTAGACACTAAAACAACAATGGAAAGGATGACTAAAGCAAGAAAGCCATGACCTTATTTCCAGGGTCCTAGAAGAAAGACAGAAGGTTTCAAAAAGTCAATGGAAACTTTCCAAACAGATGATACATTGGGCATAGTAGTCAGCTCTTGGGCTGCAGTACCTAAACTCTTACATCTGCAAACACTTCGCACTCTGAGCATGGAGGTTAGAATCTGACACCCTTAGACCTGCTACTCATCTGTGTGGCCTTGGCAATTGTTCTTAATTTAACTGTGACCTAAATTTATTCTCTTTCAGATAAATACAAATTATAACATTAATAATTAGCCCATAAAGTGCATGGGATTACTAAATGAAATAATCACTATAAATGAAGTGTTTAGTGAAATCTTTTACATGGGATGCCCTCAATAAAGTTATTGCCATGGTTATTAGAATGTAATGATTTTTCCTCACGACTTCATATCTATTCAATACTTGGTCTCAGACAAGAACTACTTTAATTTGCTTCTAGTATCCTGAGCCTTGTGCTACTCTTAAAAATCATGTTGAGCAGCTCTTTGTTACTTTCAAGAAACAATATAAAGTCAGATCAAACTAAACTCAACTTGCAGAAAATTTGAAGTTATTTTTAAGGAGCAAGGTTGAGAAATGTTCTTAAATTGTAATAAAGGAGGGTTTAAAAATCCTCTATTCTTTCATGTATGTGGTTCATGGCTCTAGATATATATATTCCAGTCCATCCTGGAAGTATGGAACAAATACATACTTATAATAAGCCCCCACCCAGATATATGAATTTGTCTGGTGTTTGAGAGACTGCCATTTTTTAAACATCTAACCAGGCTTGAGGAGGTGCAAAGCAGAGCTGCTCAGTGACTCGGTGATGTGAATACAACGTAAGTTCTTATATTGATCTGTGTTCTGCTTCACTATTCCAACCAGACCCTTGTCTCTGCTTCTCTCCTTGGAACTACCTAGAGCTACTCTTCTTACATTTCCACCTTCTCTCATTTTCTATATGGCAAGTCATGTAACATGTGAGAAACAAAAAGTGATCAATCCATTTGAGAAAAGTGACCACACATCTCTTTGCCTCATCTTCTCTTGGGATAGAGGCATTCAGTTCCTGCAGCTTCCTCTCCATCCCAAACAAAACAGCTAATTAGCCCAGTGAAGTGGCGGACATTTGTAGGGCACACTCAGGGGGATTGTTACAAGTCCAAGACCAACTGTCTACATGGTGCACTATCAGCCAGCCAGAGCTACATAGAGTCAGTCAAGAATTAAATAAATGAATAAATAAATGAAACCCAGCTGACTGCTTTCCAGGCTTACCATCTCCTGTGTTCAACACTATTCCTCTAGAAACAAGAATGACAGTCTAACTATTATATTCTGTGACCCAGACATTGAATCCTGACTAATGTAGCTAAAATAATAGAAAATGTCCAAACCAAATAATAAGATAAAAATACAATTCTAGCATCTCCTACTAACATAGTTCATTGAGTGACCTGTTAGATTACTGACATCTGTATGGTATTATTACTTACAAAAACAGATATTTTACAAGAGCTCCACAAATAATTCTGTCATCTATACATTATTCTCCTCACCGGTATTTTACTATTAAATATGCTGAGGACTAGAGAAGTTTCACAGTGTGGGCAAAGTCACAGTCAGAATGCTAACTCAGAATGGATTGATACCCAATCCCATGTTGTTTTATTTTGCATCCTGGAGATTGTGGGAAGATAATTAGGGAAAACGTGATTAGTTTAATAATATGCTAAGGGTGATTTCTATTAGCTCTTGCAGAGTAAATTCTGCAATTACTCTGCTGTGGATTGTTAACTGATCATGAAATCCTTGATGGATTCAGATTTCTAAACATTTGAATTAAAAAGATGCAAGGTGTGTGGTGAGTCAGTAATTTGGAGAAGATTTTCAGCCTGCTGAGCCATCTCCGTGAGCTGCATGCACCTAGCTGACAATGTCCTGTTCTTTCCTTTGTCAGGTGTACCAAAGAGTCTGAGTTACAATGGTGTGAAAGATCTCATCTTAGCAGTGGATGGTGTGGTGTCTGTGCATAGCCTGCACATCTGGTCTCTGACAGTGAACCAAGTGATTCTCTCTGCTCATGTTGTTACAGGTCAGTGAGTTTTGTAAACATCCCAGACAAGATTCACTTCTTATCTTGAGAAGTCAGTCAATTTCTCTTCTCTTTGCAGAGCTGCCCTTAGTGTCTGTAGCCTGTCAAAACAACTACAAAGTGTTTTGCACTACCCAGGGCCTTTGAAAACCAACCCACATGTCAATGTTGTCATAGCAACAATGATCCCAATGACATCCTCAGGGCTGACTGCACAGGGTAGAGGAGAAACAGTTCAAAGGGCTAAAACGCCTCCCCAACTTCAAGGCCTTAGACTGTGTAAAGATGGTTTGGCTCGATGCCCTCAGTCTAAATAATAGGACTGAATTTGACAACAATTAAAAAAAACTTCTCCTGTTTATAAGATGTGCTGCCCAGAACTGAAAATAGAGAAAAGAGGCATAATAAAGTTCTAAAAACCTAAGGTATGTATTGGTAGGAATTATCACCTAGTGGCTAGACATTCTGTGGCCATGTGAGATAATTCATAGGACATTGAGTTTATTCTAAACACCTTTTCTTCAACTAGAAGTGGGTTATGTTCCTGGTATGTCCTTAGGCTGGGAGAAATAGGGCATAGCAGGCTTTTTCTCACCTCAAGAGAGATCTCAGGCCAAGGATGATAGATAGGCTATAAAAATTGGCTCAGGAAGTTACTTAGAGGCAAGGGACAGAGGCTCCAGTAACAGTCACTTGAGAGCTATACTTCCTCAGACATTCTCATCTTCTCCAAAGGGCTCAGATTCTGTGTCATGGAATTTACAGCATCCTCTACACCAATATTTCACCACAAATGGAAGAATATAGTAAACAATCAGGTTACTATGGAGGGGACTTTACAGTCTCCTGGTATTATTTGGGACAGGAAAAAGGATGGCAGTGAGGGTTGCTGCATTAAGAAAGGCCTGTGGGGAGCTCTAAATGCTTCCTGGTTTCTGTCACTTGCCTTGAAATAAATTCTAATTAAATCCAAGGGCTGCAACCCAGAGATCCCTGGGGGCTAGAGAGCAGGGCTGGATAAGTCATAATAGTTCTGCCTTGACTCCTTCCAAGGATTGTCCCCTCTTCCACATAAGTGGAAGCTCATAGGTGAGCCAGTAACTGTGGACAGAAAGAGTTCCCGTAGTGATGGAGTGATGTGGACTTTGCTGCACCAGGAGGTCCTCAGCTGTATTCATGTGAACATAGTTGATGTTCAGAACCAATAAGCTTCTACTGAGTGCTCTGCCCACTCCCCATCCTCCAGATCCAAGCCAAACACTTGAAGCTGAAGTTGGCTTTTACCTGTGGTTTGTGTGTGTCTTTGTGAACATGTGTATCATTGGTGCTGATCCCTCTGTATGTCTTTTTCAACAGCAGCCAGCCAGGATGGCCAGATCGTGCGGAGGGAGATTGCTCAAGCCCTCAGCAGTAGCTTTGCTGTGCACTCCCTCACCATTCAGACAGAATCTCCAGCTGATCAAGACCCCAGCTGTCTTTTCTGTGAAGACCCCCGGGATTAACCGAGTCACACAGTCAGCTTCCTCAGCTTCATAGGTCATGACATGTTGTTGCACAATTTCTAGAAAATAATAATAGGCAACCAGTGGGAGAAATTTGAGAAATTTATGACACAATACAAAGCATATTTTATTTTTATGCATTTAGCTCCATTGATCATGAATAGAGATGCATTTAGATTACATAAGCTTTAAATGTGTTCAATTATAGAACCATGTGTATAGGTTATTGCTAATAGAATAACTGATATTTGTAATCACAGGTGATAAAGGTTCACATCCATCCTGACAATGAGTGGGTGCAGTTGAATTCATGTTTCTCAGAAATCACTGGTGGGGACAAAGCGTCACAAAATTCCTCTAAGCATGAGAAACAAATATTAGAGACAAAAGAGATTTTGGAGTCATTGGAACTGAACTCTTCCACCATTCTTAATGAGACTTGGGAAATCACTTGGCTTTTAATCAGCATCGTTACTCCCCAAGAGGAAAGAACTTCTTCTCTTAATATTGCATGTCAGTTATGTTAGTATATGTGTAAACCTATTGAATTAAATTTTACTTTTCTGCATAAAAACTTTGGACAAGAAAAAATACGAACTTCTTGCCTGTTGAATGTTTCCACAAAGGATAAATTAGTAATGTGAGAAAATATGGAGGCACAAAGAAAAATAGAACTTACCCCAGGTCATAAAGAAAGTTATCCAGTATAAAGTTTAAGATAAGAGCTCTCATGGTTTGCATAATGATTAAACACCATTAACTATTGGCCAATTATACTGAGATATAGATAGGTCATTTCATTTTATCATAACAAACTGTGTGAGGTTGGAATAAATACTATTATTGTATAGACAGGACATAAGGACAAGCAACATTAAGTAACTTAACCAGTGTTATTTACTCATTCATTTAAAATATTTTTGTATGGGCTATCGAATGAGAACTTGTAAATGGCTTTGTTTTCTGTTGCTATAACTGAATTCTACAAGGTAATTTAAGAGGAAACATGGTTTATTTGGCCCATAGCAATGAAGGCTGGCAAGTTTGGAATTAGGTGATGGTAGATGTTTGTGGAGTCCCAGGCAGGGTAGAGAAACACATGGTGAAAGGGACCGCACATCCTAGCTCAACTTTCCTCCTCTCCATGTAATGCCATTATTCCACTGGATTAGGGCTCCTTCTTCATGGTCTCATTGAACCATAATGACCTTCCAAAGATCCTAAAATACTATAGTCAAATTTTTACTCTCTTAGAGTTCAACAGGGGCACTGGATTTCAACATGAATGTTGGTGGTGTGATTCAAACCTCATCAATTAACTAAGCCAGCATCACTTTTGCCCCCACGAAGCTCTTTTTCTTTTGTAGAGGAGACAGACTGTGTGGGTGAGCACAATGGAGAGATCCTACAAGGAATAGCAAAGGATTTGAAAGAAGTGAGCAATGAGATCGATGGGTCTAAATTGAGATGAGAATGATATCCATGTAGAAGAAGTAAGAACATTAAATAAACACCCTAAAGAACATGAGCATGTTTGAGAAATTGAGGAAGGCTCAGATTGACAAAATGTACCATGTAAAGGGGTTTACAAAGAGCATTAAAGATGTAAAATTGGAGAGAGAAAGGCACAAATAGGAGAGAGAAAGCCAGGGCTATTTTATCCTGAAGCTTACTTGTGCTATCTCTTTGGGCACATTTTTTTCTTTCTTTTCTTTTTTTTGACCAAGTAATCTGTATGATAATCATTATTTTAGAAGCATGTGGAAAAGGTGAGTGTATTCTTCAGATGAAATAGAATGAATGAAATGTTTTAAAGCAAAGGATTGTGACCATGGTTCCTTGATGTATCCATCACTGAATGTTCAGTCCTATTCACAGACAGCAGTGAACTTGACCCTGTCTACACAGGAGGCTGGTTAAGGAAAGAGGAAACTTGGACTAATTTAAAAGGATGTCGGCGATATGCCAAAAGACGTGCCTGGGTTAATGGCCATAACAATGGAGCTACAAGAGAGAGGAGGTAGAGTAAGAAACTAGAGTGTAGGAATGAGCATGGGTAGGGAGTTAGAAAACATGGCTTCCACCCCTTTCGGCTTCCTTCTAGGTCTCTAACCTTGAACTGGTTCTGTGTCTCTGAGCTTTAGATTCTATCTGAAAAATGAAAATTGTGTTGTCATGACGGCATTTCTATCAGAACTACATGGAAAGATAAATGTCAAAAACCAATTTTTTTCCCTTGTGGTAATTAGTAAATGCTCCAAAAATATTTCCTCTAATCCAAGTATTCTTTGCTTCAGAGGGCTGTCCTGTGCTGTGGATAGTAGGGTGTTTAGCAGCATCCTTGGGCTCTAAGGTTACATTCCCCACCACTGGCTGTAATACACACTCACATTCTCTCTCTCTATCTATCTCTCTCTCTTTTCATAAGAGAAGATAGTCACTGACTTGTCAGGATTTGGAGCTTGATCAAGAGGCCAAGGATCAGGTGAGGGAAAGTTCACCTGCTCCACTAATGCTGGGTTCATTTCTGTCCACTTACTTTCCAGATTCCCCATTGAGGAAGCAGGTGTATTTAATATGATTCACCTGAGACCAGGACATTCACTTTGCTATTACATAAAGTTATGGTGTCTTAAAGCCAGGGACACCTGCACTCAATTCTATCTTTCTTTCTTTCTTGTTACAATCATCCAGGCAGAGTATGTCTCTGTGAGCCAGGCCCAGGCATCGTTTTCTCCTTTTCTTTCTAACTCTGGTGAGCACAGGGCTAAGGAGTTTAGATTGAGCCTTCGGCATTTCTGCCCATTCCTCCCTCCCTCTCTCTCTTCCTCTTTTTTGCACTGAATAGGCTGGTCTCCAGACTTAGGTTTAAATCGAAGAAGAGAAATGGATAGTTCACTCCAGGGCCCAGCCTAGTGTGTTCAAACTTGGAAACATTTCACTGGTTATTAGATCCATCCTCAGATATTAATCAAGTGGTAATGTGATTTGATTCTGTTACTTGTCGGTCTGTTCCCAGGGCTTTCATGGGTAAGAGGAATAACTGAAAAAACAGGGCTGTAGCATTTTGAGTTCTTTACCATATAATAGCATATTATCACTATTAAACATCAGGCTTGGCCTTTAACAAGGACAGAGAGATTTGAGGACTGAAATAAACTCCATTTGAATATGTTAAGTCTAAAGATTTATGTGCCCATAAAGCAGTTATAGGTTATAATATAATATAGAATAGATTAGAATAGATTATTTCTTGGGATTTTTTGCTAGTCTGAATTTGGACATAAGCATCAATAGATTCCATTCAAAATTAATCTTTATTTCTTGTAAATTTTTAGAAACAAATACCTTTTAGTTTTAAATTCTAACCTGATTATTAATAGATAATTAGTTATTATTATTTTATAGACATAGTGTTAAAAATAAAATATTTCCAGAGTGCTTAAACTCTGGTACCTACCAAAAATGTGGTTATAGAAATCTAGAGATCTCCAAGAATAGCATACAAAAACAGTTGAGTTGACCTTCCAAGTTTGTGACATGAAAGTTAACCTAAAAGGAGGTCAAATCAGATGTAATTAGTCACTGAGTTCACAAGTGTGATCTGGGTACCTTCTTTGTGACAGGCATTGTCTTGACAGAGCTAAAAGAAGAATTAAACACAGAGAGTGTTTCTGAACCATAGTGGTAACTCAACCTCCTAAGGAGAATGTGTCTAGGAAGTCTCAGTTCACTGGGCATGGTTTGTGACCTGGTCTTCTGCATTTGTTTAAGGTCCCTACTGATGACTGTAAAGACCCTCAACCACAGGGATCACCGACGCAGACAGACACATACCTAGAAAACTATGGTGGCATCTTGCAGGGCAGAGATGTGCTGGTCTATGCTGTAGGAAGCTTTTTCCCTGGGGCAACAGGAACACATGTGTATCCACTCTAGATAGGGCACAGGTGACAGACCAAAGAACAGTTGCCATAGGTTTATTGGGGTTACTTACTGAGCAGGGTGAGAGAGGTTATTTAGAGGAGCATAGATGACTCAAAGATATTGGTGTCACTCCAGATTTTCAGGAGCACCCTGCACAACCTGCAGGCAGCTCGGCTGGTTGGAAAGTCTCTTCCTAAGCTGTTGTCTGTTTATATACCTTTAGGGAGGAGCCTTGCAACCTTTACCAAGATTTTCAATTTGGAGGAAATTGCTCCATAACAGAGTATAAAGGGAAAATGAAGAGGACTGATCATCAGTGCTCATAAAGTGAGCATCAAAGTTTAAGTTAGTAGAGTGACAGCTAGGTTGTTATTGACAGTTTTCATACATTTACGCAATGTATTTTGATCATTACATATCTATTGCTTTTCTTGTCCCTACTCATCCATTCCCCTTTCACTGGATGCCTTCTTTCCAAACAGTCCCTCTTCTTCTCCATGTCCCCACCCCCACCATCCATGATGGGATGTTGATGGGCTCATGCTGTGCAGGCAGTGACAGCTGCCATGAGATCATGTCCACCAGTGTTCCAAAGCCCTTCTCCCATCCTTCAGCTCTTACGTTCTTTCAACCCCTCTTCCCCAGTGTTCCCTGAGCTTTGGCAGGTGTGACAGATATGTCTGATTTAGTGCTGAGAACTCAACTGTCACTGTGATAAGCTATGGGTCTTCCCAGTCGTCACCACCATTACCAAAAACAAAGGTTAGCTGACCCAAAGCAAAAACAGTATTAATCAAATGTAAATATTTTGAGGGTAATTTGATGGGTACAAAATATCCACTTAGCCAAATAAGAGAGGTAACTTTCCCATTAGTGCCTAGGCCCCTCCAAGCCATAGGCTTTTGACTAAGTGTTCAGTACCAGGCATGAATTCCCTCCATGGAGAAGGCCTCAAATCCAACAAGAGAGCAGTGGTTATCTCTGGTCACATCAGAGAGATGCCACTATTGCACCGGTGGGCACTTCTTGCCTTTCTGGCCAGTTGTGTAGTTCACAGGGTAAACTAGTGGTTAACACTGCTGATGACTTCCCTTCCCAACCCCAGCCTGCATAACAGGCCAGATGGCAGGAGACTTCCAGCTCAGTTGCTGCTTGACAGCTCAGTGTCCTGTGACCAAAGCATGCATGTGGAGTCATAAGCAAGAGGGTCTTATCATCTAATTCTTGTGGGCAACTAAGACCATTGACAAGAGCCTAACTGTTGGAGGTGGGTCTCATGGGTCCATTTGCTAGAAGGTATCCCACAAAGTCCTGGCACTGGGATTTTTTTGTAACAACCTATTGCTTCTGGGAGCATTATCCAACCCTGCAGGGAACTTCTACCCAAACTCTTTTTTTTAAAAATTATATATTTTAATTATCTAACAAAAAAGGGTTCCCTATGGCTTATTTATAATATCTTCAGTTGTGGGTAATGCCTCATCACCCCTTCCTCTACTCCAACCCTCCACTCCCCCCTCCCCACAGGCTACTTAGACCTTTCTACTCTGAGTATTCTGTCCCTTATTCACTGTTAGTGGGAATGCAACTGAGTATAGCCATTATGGAAAGCAGTGTGGAGGTTCTCCAAAAGCTAAAAATACATCAACCATAAGACCCAGCTATCCCATTCTTGGGCATATACCCTAAGGACACCACCTTTACTTCAGAGATACTTGCTCAACCATTTCTTGGAAATGGAATCAGCTCAGATGCCCATTGACTAATCAATGGATAATGAAAATGTGGCATGTATACACAGTGGAGTTTCCTCTCAGGTGTATATAAAAATGAAACTTTCAAGAAATGGATGATTTGGAAAATATTATACTAAGTGAGGTAGCCCATGCTTAGAAACACAAATGACATATGCTCTCTCTCATATGCAGATTCTTTTTTAATTTAATATCTTTATTATGCCTAAGTGTATACATTATATAAGCAAATCTTGTGAAGGTGTCCCCATTTCCCTCTTCTCTGTCCCCTACCCACTGGGGTCTTTCCTTGGTGCACATATTGTATCTGCCCATAAGTTAAAGGGTAGGAACTACACCAGAGGTAGCCAGTTTTTCTTTTTTTCTGTGATTTTTTGCTGAGGGGGGTATACCTCTGAATATTCTCTCCCAACATGGCTCTTACATTCTTTCTGTCCCCTCTTCTGCTCAGTTCCCTGAGTCATGGTCGGTGAGTTTTGAGTCTGCTTTGTTGTTGAGATCTTAAGTATCTCTGGATCTTTGCCCTGGGTTTCTGTCTAGGTTTCTGGTGTCTGTCTCCATTGATCTTTCATGGTTATCAGACTTGCTGTGGTGATTGGTCTCCCATTTGTCTAGTCACTTTCTCATCTGTTTCATTTGGGTCCTGTGTGAAGGCTAGGTGTGGTTTGTCTCCTGCCAGTATGTCAGCCATTATCCAATGTCTTGTTGGTGGAATTGGGTTGTCCCCAGCTCTCACTGCTTGCTGAAAAATACAAACAGAATATCCATCCTAGAGTGAGATCAGCATAGGTTAAATGAGATAAGCATTGCTATTTTGGCTAGCTCCTAATGTGTGCAGCCTCTCTGTAGCTCTCTGATAGTGGGAATTTCCCATAGGAGCCCAAGTTCTTGGTCCCCATAAGATTTTGCCATGGATCCCAGTTCCAGTTAAGGGTTCAGTGTCACTGATTGGATCTCTTAGCCAATCAGTAAGCTGTTGATTACCCTCATAGATTTAGCCCCACTCTTGCACAGAAGAGCACTTCTTGACTTGCTGGTCTCTTCCATATAGCAGTGTGTTCAACATTCTTGTGATAATTGTCTATATTGTATATCAGTGGTCTCTGCTTTCTCCAAATGTCATTGACCAGTTTTCCCTGGCAGCTCATGCCACATCTTCCAGAATCTAACCTCAAATTTTTAGTTTGTGTGTAAGTTGGAGTGAGAGTCAGTAGTAAAGGCAGGAAGCTAGAAAAAAACCAGGAGAGGGCAGGAAATAGAAAGGCTTGAGAGGAGGGCATATTAGATCTGGAAATTAAATTTTATGTGGGCATTCTCCAAGCAGATGAAGAGTAGAACATACAACATAGCGAGCAACAAAGTACAATTGTATTTATCCATTTGTTTTCAATTTTAAATGCAAAGAAAACTCTCCACTCTGATATAATTTTGCAACTTTATGATGATTACTAATATTGTAGTGAGTAAAAGGCATGTCTTAGAAGAGGTTTATATCATCACCAGCCTCTTGGGTGCTGGAAAACTCACAGGCATCAATAATTGTTGAGGCAGTGACTTTAGGGTAGAGGTGGGTCTTGCCATTCCATTTTCATTCCCATTTGTATGTTTCTAGAATTCCGAGGGCCAAGGAAACATTGACTTTGATGGAGGAGGTCACAGCTCTCATCTCTGCTAATCAGTCAGTGCCACAGACGGACTACTTGGCATTCTGTTGAGGACTGGCCTTGCTCAATGCAGACACACAGACGTGTCCCTCACCTCAATGAGCACGTTTAGGCCACCAGGATCAGAGATGCTCAGGTTCCTAATGTCTCTTGCTGCATCTGGCTCCCTAAGTGGGTCAGGTCATGTCAAATCATCCTGCTGTTTCCATAGCAATGGAATGGCGCTGAACTGAATTCTTATATTTTGTTGGCAACAGGGATCTAAATACCAGATGACCTGACAAACACACAGAGTCTAGCTCAGTTGTTTGGTTTTTTCATCCTTTTAAAAATCATAGTTAGATTTCATTTTATGTCAGAAATGCATCTCATGTCAGACAATCACGACAGATGTGTCCACCAAAGGAAATGTCTCGTGGTTTCTGGCTAATTCTCAGAACTTTCTTTTTCTCTGAAATTCCACTTCTCAAGTCACCCAGGTTCCAAGGTCTGGATGGCATAGTGCAAGAACATTTACAGTTAGGATTTTAAGTATTCTACGAGAAAAAAAAATATCAGGTGGCTCCAAGAGAGTTTATATGCCATCTGTCAGTTTTAGATTTCTGATTTCCCCTTTACCCCTTCCTTGGCATGGTGAGAACTCAGGACCATTGAAATGAGTGGAGCTGTGGAGTAGAATCCTTTAAGGCATTGTATTTCTCTCAGCTTTCAAAACGTATGACCTTTCATGTCTGTCCAAGCAGCACACTTGCTCTTGTGGGTACTGAAATCAGGTCAGTTTCATTGTCACCTTCATCCTTAACATGCAGCATCCATCACACAGCACCCAGTTAAGATTCTAAGGTTCTATCACAATGCTAGGGACCATCAACATTTTTATGTGTTCCATATGCTTGGTTGCAGATGACAAATGGTAATTCCTAAGGACACAAATGAAGGGGAGAATGCTTATACATTGAACATTAGTTCTGATGTCGGATGACCTGAATTTGAATCTTACCCCTTCCCTTCTCTCACTGATTATTTATATACCTGTGTCTCTGTTGACTGAGTAGTAAAAATCACCTATTCACACTTAGACTTGTGTAGAGCATGTGGTCACCACTCAGGACACATTGATTGTACCAAAGTGATTGTGTACGTGAGACAAACACAACTAAAATCATCCACGCTTAAAGAGCTGTTGAGTCATCAGCACTACTCCTAAAAGAGTGGCAAAATGATTTGTAAGAATCAAATATCCTTTTTTCCCAAGAAGGAGCCATTGAGACTTGCTGAGATGAAGGTGTTTACTGAGAGAGTGTTACTTAGTGAGGGAGACAGAGACTAATTAAGTGTGCGCAAATTTCTCCTGAACGTCTCTGGCAATTTCTACTCCCATCTCTGAAGTAGAAGCTGAGTTAGTCACTCAAAGTACATTTATTAACAAGTACAACCAGCCAGTCAAAGAAGGGCAAATCATGACTTTTTCAGGTTTTCCCCTCCTTCTGTCTCTGCCTCTCTCTCAACCAAGTGCATTTTCTTTTTATACTTTTTAAAAGGCAAATGGGAAAATCGAGTCTCTTAACATGGGCAAGTCAACAAAAACTTTCAGCACTTTGGTGTGAAAAAGGAAACAAAAAGATATATTCCCAGGTATATAGACTTTATAGATTTTTGAAGAACATGACTGTCCAGAACCATTCTTAACCAGAGAAATGTGAGCCAGAGACCCTTACACAAAGACAAGCCTCATTTTCCACAGTTAGTTCTAAAGTGCCTTCAGGAAACAATTTTTCTCAGCCCATCTCTCTGCAGTCCCTGCTTCGGATCACAGGACGATCTGTTTAAATGACTAATTACAGAAATCATTAAAGGCACCAAGCAACTGTTGTCTTTGAAAACCCATTCCCCAAGTTTTACAAGATGTGCTTGGCTTGACAGTGACGAGGGCACTTAACAGGCCATTGCAGGAGGATGTTAAAAAATAATTTTTAAAAAGGTGACCATATGTGGTTCAGTTTCATAACTTTCAGATTTCACACTTAACGCTTGTCATTCTGTTACTGGGCACCTGTTTAAATCCTATTTTAAAATGTTAATATATGTTGTTTAGAATAAAATCTGGAAAAAGAGCATTCAGGTTAATTTGTCATGTTTTTTTTTTCCTTCTTCACCAAAAAAAAAAAAAATCATCATTGAAACTAAAAAGATTGCTATGAGAATATATTCCTCAGCTCTCAATATTTTGTTGGAGGACAAAACCCATTTGGGTGAGTGGGCTTGCTTAGGGAAAATAGATAATTTAATAATGGGGGCACTTTAAAAATCATCCTGGTCACGGGCATGAAAGGCCCATGGGAGAGGAAGATGGGGGTCAGAAGCAACAGGGTAACCCTTCTTCAACCATAGAGACCAAGAAGTGATGAGAGGTGCCAGCTGAATTGTACCCTTCCATGGTGTCAGTCAAGCCTTGGAGAAAATGTACCAGTGGAATTGCCCTATATTTCCTTCCTTCAAAGGGGTAATATATTGCTAAAAATATCCTATTTACAGCCATTAAAACCATGTGCTTGCTCTACACAGTTCATTGGTGATCTCAAATCTTATTTTCCTAGATGTTAAGATTTTAGGAGGGTTTGTAAGTAAAGGCTCTACTGAAGATACTGTGAACCATGGGAAGTTGACCTACACAGCGGAATGAGAGTCAGATGTGAGTGGTCCGTGTTTGAAGTTAAAAGTCATCTTTAAGTAGGAATCGATATGAATTTTATAAACTGGGTTCCATGTTCCTTTCCATTCTGACCCCCATTTTTCATACATGAAGGGCAGTTTTTATTTGGGATATACATGGGATTGAAGAACAAGGGTCTGTTAGGGCTCTACTTTTTACTCTAAAGATACCTCTGGCATTGTGAAAGTCCACAGTGTGAAGACTACAAATGCCTCATATAGGAGCATCTTTAGAGCAGCATTTTCCATGAAAAATTAGTGTTTCTGAAAAAAATGAGACATTGTGGGCTGGAAAGATTGCTCAGTGGTTAAGGCACTTACCTGTAAAGCAGAAGGACCTCAGTTCAACTCCCAAGTACTCACATAAAGCCAGATGAACAAAGTGGTGCATGCATCTGGAGTTCATTTATAATAGCTGGAAGCCCTGGTGCACCCATATTCTCTCTCTCTCTCTCTCTCTCTCTCTCTCTCTCTCTCTCTCTTTCTCTCTCTCTCTCTGAAAAAATGAGGCGTTGCGTGTGTGTGTGTGTGTGTGTGTGTTGTTCACCTTTTCATAGAGTTCATCATCTTGAATCATTTATGGTGCAGAAAGGATAGTTCATATTTTCCTCATTCGGCAATTCAAAAACAAGAAGCCCTATCCCCTTTCACTCAGTCTCCAATTCTTTCTACTACATAGAAAGCCACAAAGAACATTCCTTAAGGTCTCAGCTTCTGTTATTTTTTCACGTTGACTGAAGAAAGTTCAGAAGAAGGCACTGTGATCCAACAGTTGGTGTGGGTGTACCATTGTTTTTCCTCCTTTTCTCATCATTCTTAATCTGGTGATGTTTCCATTTAAACATTTGTACAAAACAAAGACACTTCGATAACAGAAACTTTGGAGAAAGGGTCCAATCCCATACCCTGGGACTTTTCATTCATTCAATGCATTTATTCAACTCAGTTTACTAACTAGATTGATTCAATGACAAGCTACTCAGTGACAGATGCAGCACACTGGCTCTTTAGAAGAGCTGATGTTAAGATTATAAATTACTGAATTGCTAATTCTAATCCTGAAAATGTCTCATATTCCTGTTCTGGGTGTCAGTTCTGAGAAATAAACATAAAGTAGCAAACATTGGACCAGACATGAGTGTTCATGTTAGAGTTAGAATGTTAGTTCTGGGATAGATTTCAGAAATAGAACTGGAAAGACTAGATTGAAATGTGTGGAGTGGGCTACAATTAGCAATTTAGTTTGAGACAAGTTGGTTATTCAACCAATAATTAAGAGGTTAGACAGTTATTTATATAAGTCTAGATCATAGATGTCTGGGCTAAAGTAAAGAAATAGCAATCTTTTTGTCTCCACGCAATCATTGAGGGAAACACAGGGAACAGGCTCTGCCATCTTACCAACTTCTCCATCAGGTGACCATGTAAGACTGAACAGGAGAGAAACAATGGCTGTGACTATATACGGGTTTCTGTTGATTGTCAACTGACTAGGATCTAGAAATAACTGTTAGGGAGTGTAGATTAGATTAGCCTTTGTGTGAGACTATCTTGAATAGGACCCACCTTAACTGTGGCTGGCACCATTCCCCATGGGCTGGGCCCTGGACTATATAAAGGGAGAGAGCTGACTGAGCAGCAACATCCCTCTCTACTTCCTCCCTGCTGATGGGATGATGTGCTCTTCCATTACCCCATCCCTTTATGATGAACTCTACTCTTTGGAACTATAAGCCCTAATAAACCCTTCCTCCTTAAACTGATTTTTGTCTCAGCAACAAGAAGTTGACTAATACAAACTACATCTTTTACTTGTATAGTACCTGTAAATGGACACTTCTCACTTCTGTACAGAGTCCACTGCGCAAACTAATCCAAAGCCCTAACCTAATCTAAAGGTAGCCGTCAAGCACAGCAAAAGGCATGGAATGTTGGTGGGCCACTCAAGGGTAGGAGAATGGTGAGCGAAGAGGTGATGAGGAAAGCATTCTTGCCTGGTTGTTCCCACTGCTCCACCGCTGCTCTCTTTCATCTATGCTTTAGTTTGTGATGCTGGGGCAGAGCTGTGCGTACTGCATTTCTCTCCTACTGGCCTCTTGTCAGGAGGCCTCAGGGGAGACTGCGGAAAAGGGTGCTCTCTTCATGTTTGGATTTCTGCTTGGTCCTCTCCCCGTCAGGTTCAGCCCAGAAGTGAATTTTCACCCTGGTTCAGATTCATTCCTTATTCTCCACATAGTTCCAAGCCTGCAGTTTGCCCAATCCTCACAAAAAGCAGCCTTACCACAGATCTTGGAGAAGAGCATCAACTTCCTGTTCTCTTTCCTGGGATGTCTGGACCACAGCTCTGTGATTACCTTCTCCAGGCTGAGACAGTAGCAAAACCAGCAGTCCCTACATTCAGGGCCAGAGTGTAATCCCATGCTGTAAAAAATTATTTATTTATTTGTGTGTGTGTACACCAGGATCTCTTACTGTTGCAAATCAACTTCAGATGTATAAACCACTATGTATCTGGCTTTACCTGGGCACTGGGAAATTGAATCCTGGGGCCAATAGGTTTGCAAGAAAGCACCATTAACCACTGAGCCATCTCCGTAACCCCTGTTCCATGTGATTTCATTCAGCCCTATAAGTCTGTCAAGTCCTGGGAGTGTGAAGTACTTTCTGCAGCTCTGCTATTTCAGCATTCCCTCTTTGCTTTCCTATTCTTCCATAATTACCTAAACCTCTATATGAAATAGAAAATAATATAAAGTAATTGAAATGCCCTTAGCAGAGCCTGTCTAATACAGTGACCTTATCTGAAGTGAAGACTCTTGTCTCAAAGATTTAATAGTTATGAATATGTTAGTGAGCCACTTGAAATCCTTCATATATTTCATTGTAAACCCACCCACATATCTACATCAGACTCTTGCCTTAGATTCTTTGTACCTTGCATTAGGGGTAAAGTAAGAGGATTTTCTTTCGAGGTGCAAGATTTGGGATCCATTGTGAAGCAGAGTTCATTTCCTCATAACTAAATGGTGGCAATGACATCTTTCATTAGGTAGCTAATGCGGCTGCATATAATGTGGCCTGAAAGCATAAAACTTGTTCATGTTTAAAATACGTCCACTCTTAAACGTGGATTTGTGGATGACAGGGATGGAATACATGGAAGGATTCTTTCCTGAAAAGGTTTATGGGCTTATCTGAAGAATTAAATGGTGAAAATGATGAAAAAATTCTCACTTGTATCACAGGGCTTTAACATGTAGATTGGATGCAAGCAGTTACATAGCTACTTCCCAACCCACTGCTCCCCTGAAGTGTGCTCTGTAACTGTCTTCACAAAAGTAGATGGATTGTATTGAATGTAGTTTTAAGCAATTGGTAGAAATAAGTAGAAGGTGGGGAAGACAGAAATATAGAAGGATGGCTCAGAAAGAAGTCTCAGAAAATGCTGCCTAAGCACAAAGGCCTGAGAGGGACCGAGACCACCTGAGTTCTACTCCCCAACAGCCTACATAAAATGGTGGCCGGGGTTACACAAGACTGCAACCCTGCAACCCAGTGGGGCCCAAGAAGAAAACCTCTGAGACTTGTTTCAGGCAGCTCCTGGTTGAGGAAGAGATTAGTACAAGGGTGAGCAATGAAAGGACACCCAACAACCTCCTCTGGCTTTCACACATGAAAGCCGGCACACGTCTGTGTATGCATGTTCATATACTACACATAGCACATCACATCATACACAGTCTGTACACGTATGTGTGTATGCCCAAAAAGTAAAACACAGGAAGGAGTTTAAAATTAGGGCAGGACAGTTATAATACAAATCTGTGGTGCTTGTAGTAAGTAGTATTCAGAGACAGTACTTATGAAATCCTTGGTGTGTACCTGGTATGCTTTATCCCAGACAGTGAGATGACTATGATTTCCTCTCCTGTCACTCACAGATATAGAATAGGCAGCAAAATGTGGGATAAAGAATGTTGTGGAGCAAGGGGGGAGACCAGGCTGCCTCTTGAACTAATCATAACCCCCTACCCATGGACTGATGATCCAGTATTCCCACCAAGAAGAGCCCCCAGTGGGTTGGGGACAGGGAGGAAGGAAATGGGAGTGCCGTCATAAGATTTGCTCAGACAATGTATCTAATTATCAATAATAAAGATATGAAAAAGAGCTATGATTACTACAAGAAGTTCTCAAGTAGGTTCATAATATTTGTGGAGCTCCCAACCTTGAAGTTTCTCCCAAATATGTTCTATTAAAGTACTGTTGATCTTTGTTTAAAAAAAAAAAAAGAATGTCGTGGAGATGAGATCAGGGAAGGGGTTGGAGATGTTGTAATGAAAATGATTCCGAGTTAGATAAATAATGGAATGGAAGGGAATTGAATATGTCCATTTCGCTCCACACCTGGAAAAGTCCAATAGAAATAAATCCAGATGTTAATGTAGGATACAGCTTAACTCACATCAATTTATCATTGCTGTTGTATGAACATGTTTATTTAATGAGCATTTAATGACTACTGATTTGGGGTAAAGCCTTGTGGTAAGCCTGGGGATTGAGGAGTGATAATGAGAATTTACATTCTGGTGGGACACAAGAGCAATAAACAAATGAAGACCTGAATGAGGCATTTAGACAGTGAAAGCGAGGGAGAAGAAATTGGAACCAGATAATGCAATCATGACTGGAGGTAGGAGAGTTTAAGGCAGCTGTGTATATAGCATGCCCATGGAGGCCCTTCTGAAAAGGTGACCTCTGGGTTGAACCTGAGTGTCAGGAAGAATCTAACTATAAAAGTAGTTAAGGAAAAGCAGCAAGCCCTCAAGGTGCTAGACGAAAAGGGAACATAGCGTGTGTAAAGGCCAAGTTGGAAGATCTTGATAAAAAGAAAGGAAGCCAGTTTACCTAATCATAATGAATAAGACTTAGGAAACCAGTGTAGAACACTAGATGGGAGTGGCTTAAGACCGGTAGGAAAAGATAAGGACTGGGAATTTAATGTGCAATTGAACTACTCTACATGGATGGGAATGACTACAGGCATGGAGCATGCTGGAGTCTGAAGTTGGTGTTTATTACTTAATATTTGCTATTAAAAGAAACACATGGAGAAATCAAAGTGGTTCACACAGACATGACTCACAGTATCCTGAGAAGACTGACAAGTGTCAGGAGGAACGCCTGCTGGTCCCAGTCCTCAGGGTCCCAAGATGATGTTCCTCACTGCAATCTGTCATCCCTAGCATTGTAACAGAAGTATGGTATGTAAACCCATACCTGGTTGGAGTTTTTTTGCTTTGTTTTTCTTTTCAGTCATGACCTGTCCTTTTCCTTCATGCAGCCACCAAGGACAAGTCCTATCTTCTATTTACATCTGCCCTGGTCAAAGATGGCCTCCTTCCGGTGAAGGGACCATAATATTGATTACACAAGTACTTAGGTATAATACTTATTTATAACCCTTGTTCTCCTTTAAAAACTTAATTTATGAGATACAGATAAAACTAGATTAACAGTAGAGCAACAATAGATTTCTCAGTATGATGTCATCTGGCTCTCATTTTATTCCCTAATCCCTTGATGACTTCCTTTACCTAAATAGTCTATACCTGTAATGCACTGAGCTGCTTGTCTGTCCACCAGTAGACCATCCTTGGTCATTTCTCCTTCCAGAAATGCCTCCTCTTCTCTTCCCTTTCCTGTTTTCCTTAAATTTCCTATTATTCTTTAAGACTCCACTAATGATCAATTCTTTCTGTAGCTTCTCTGACTTCTTCCCTCAGTTGAGTCCATTCTTCCTCCTTCCTTATTTAACATTTTTTAGGCATTTATTATATTCCATAAGGATTCTTATTTACAATTTTGGCTCCTCTGACTAGATGTTGAGCTCTTCCAAAGCAGTAACAACAATTTTTAAAAAATATTTTCTTCTTCCACAGAGCCTATCAAGGCTTCTATGACCTAAGTTTCCACTGGATATTTTATCAAATGAAAAATCATGCAGTATGTCAACTTTCAACATATAGGAGTGGGTTTTGTAGCCTTTGACTGAGCCCTTCAAGGAAGTTGTTGCCAAGAGTAGGTGGTAAGAAACATACCAGGATAGATGCCAACATAATTAAATCTGCCACTGTAAATGATTCCCAGCTGACACCAGGAGTTCTGGTCTTTCAAAGGTAAATTGAGAACAAGAATCTAGGGCCTTCTTCCATACTTCACCTTCTATGGAGAGTCATGGGATATCACAGGTGAAAGAATGTCCTTTGTGAACTAAAAGCCATCATACATTTTTAATTAGCAGTTATTATCCCTATTCTAACTGTGATGATTAATACATTTTAATATATTATAGAACCTATACAATTTACTTCTTTCTAAGAGAATATTTATACATCCCTACTTCCTTCCAAACCCTAACATATTTAAAACACACATTTTCCTACCTACTTTTGACTAATAGCTTAGCTAAAACTGCTTGTCCGAACCATGGAGGATTATTTATTGAGAACTTCCTGAAATACTACTTGACTATACAGTTCGGAAACAAATTCCAATGGAGTGAATCTATGGAAGATGAGAAATGATTATGATAGTTGTAACTATCGTGTGCAGTTTTACAAGCAGTGAGGAATTTTCATGTGCTTGCACTGACTTTGAGAAGTCAAGATAATTCCACAGATGACACAGGTCTGAAGGTTGATCCAACATTGAAGGTACCAGTCAAGTTTATAACCAAGCACTTTAATAATAAACCCAACTAAAGATCAATTCCTTCTGTTGCTTCTCTGACTTCTTCCCTCAGGTGAATTCATTCTTCCTCCTTCCTTAACATTTTTAGGCATGTATTATATTCTACTTAAGTTACTGTGAGAACATCAACACAGATTTCTCCAGATACCATCTAGCTGGGCTCAGGCAAGGAATAAAGCAAAAGAAGCAATTCCAGGATGCATTTTGTTAGTTAAAATGGAATCCTATCAGTAACCTGAAAGATGAGACAGCTTCTTCACTAATGTCATGATCATAACTCTGGACACCCTTGGACTTTGGACAATGTTTAGAAAGGTCAGGAACTACTAAGTGATTCTGGAAGGAAGAGTTACCTTGAAAAATCCTACTCCCTTTTCTGTCTAAAGAAGGAATCTGGAATCTTTCTAGAAGTGGTGCTTCTGAGGTGGAAAAGCCAGAAGCTGCCAAGTGTGTTCAAGCCTCTTAAAGTGAGGATTTGGCAAGAGTGCTTATAAAAATTAGATATTTGCTTTATATACAAGAAAAGTCTCTATAGTGCATCAATCTAGCTGACAAGAAATGAAGGAAGAGAAAACAACAGCCTGATTGATGTGGCTTCAATACATCACATGCCTCTCTAGGAGAAATGAGTACCTTAGACAGGAGGATGTGGAGAATTTTAATGTTAAGTTGATTAAAGACCAAATAACTTGGTTAGTCAGAGGCCTCACAGGTTCCCTTGTAGCCCCAATTGCACTGGTCCAGATGGTCTTTTTGGATGTGCTGCTCTCTGCCACACATCCAGCCAGCTCCAGGCTCTGAGCTCCACTCAGAGAGGAAGAAGCTGCCCAAAACTCCTGTGTTCTCAAAGTGGTGGTATCTCAGTGCTCAGTGAATAGTGAATCATCTGAATGGGAATAACAGCTTGAGCTTGGCATGTCCCTTCCAAAGTCTTGGACAGGAGACAGGAGAGACTGAGCTGGCTGCTGGAGGGAAAAATAGGATTCCAACCTCTCTTCATTAGAAGTGTGAGTAGTGCATTATCAGCAATAATGATAACACTGATTGGTAAGGTGTAAAACTCTAGGCTGAGAAATTAAATACATTTTCTTATGCAACTTCACAACAAAATATGATACTGTATGGATGATAACTTGCACACGACAGATGGAAAACAAAGATGAAGTGTTGTGCCCAAGCCTAATAATTAAAAGCACTAGGATTTGAACCTAGATTTGTGTTATTCTAAAACATGGCTCTAAAACTATATCATCCTCCTCAAGCCCATTTCTTATTATGATTGCGACAATAACGTGGAAAATGACTTGGAGGGTATGAGAGAGTTTTCAGCTTCCTTCACTTGGCATCACGGGACCAACATGGCTCCATAGCAGGAGAGGTGCTGATTTAGAGAGAGGAGGAAGTAACACATTGAAGACAAGAAGTCACCTTCTTGAAGATAAGTAATGTCAGGGTTTTTCTCATTTGGCTCTATTTTCAAAATATGTTCTAATCTAACTACCCCAAAGAATATTGAATTTTGCCTCATTTGAGACTATCAATTACATGAATAATAACAGCGATGATAATGACCTCATAGCTTCACAGAAAAATTTCCCAGCTATTGACAATACTTAAAACATTATTAAGGTTCCTTAGCAACAGAATTGGAAAGACAACCCCATATTCTGCATGCTAGTAGCATAATATTCTACAAAAAAAACCTCCTGGTTTTGAATGTGCCTCAATTTATTCTACTTAAAAAATAAGAAATAAGAATTGTGTGTGCCTCATTAGCTTGTTGAAATGAACTGAAATGCTTTGAAAGTCAACGTCTTTCACATTCTTTTAGAATATAAAGCAAAAACAAGTAGAATGGGGAAGTTAAACTCTTCTTACCCCATTTTCAGCCACATTAGGGGCTAGGTAGAGTCCACTGATTCTAATATATGCATATGGCTTTCAACATTAGCTAGAAATGAGAAGATCTGAGAGGCACAGAGGGACCTAGAAGAAGACAGATTCCACAAAACAGGCTCAAGACTTTCAGTCCCAACTAAGGTTGAGGTCATCTTAGCAAGCACAATTAAAGGATTTGACAAAAAATCAGACACCATATCATGAGAACCTAGAAACACTAGCTAAATTCAACTTAATAAAGGCCAACTATGAAAAACCCATAGCTTCGATCATCGTTAATGGCAGATCAGGAATAAGGCAAGAATATCTGCTTTTAGCTCTTCCATTAAACAGTTTACTATTTATCTAGCCAGGAAATTATTCATGAAAAATATTTCAGGCATTTAGTTTGAAAAGAGAGAATTAAAACTATGCCTTTTTATAAATGTTAGGATCATATATATATATATATATATATATATACATATACATATATATGTGTGTGTGTGTGTCCTAAAAAATCAACTGAAAAAACTATTAGACTAATAAACGAGTTCAAAATTTTTATAACGTATAGGATTAACATACAAAGCAATCATGTTTTCATATAATAAGAATTCAAAAATAAAATTAGATAATATCTTCAAAATGAGTAAAAGGTTTAGGAATAAGTAAGGATCAACAAATACATGGAATACAACAAATCAGTGTTGATATTAGTTAAATAAAAACTGGAAAGGCCACCTATACATAAAGGAAAACAAGCAATATTGCTAAGATGGCAGATTCTGCAAACTGATTAATAGACTCCTGATGACTGAAGACAAAGTGTCACCTGGCCTCTTGCAGAAACAGACGTGTCAGTCCCAAATGAAATGCAAAAGGGACAAGAGTAACCACAACAATCTTGAAAAAGAAAAACAGAGGGGGATTTTTACCTCTTTCAAAACTTATGACAAAGAAATGGACATTAAGACTGCATGGTTCAAGCATTAAAAATAAACTGACCCATAGGATGAAAATGGAGAGTCTAAAAGCAAAACTTTACATTTATGGTCAATTGATTTTTTTACAAGAATATCAAGAAACATGAGGAAGAAATGAGTCTTTTCAAAGACTTGCATAGGAACAAATAGAAATCCATGTGAAGAGGAATGAGGTTGGACTTCTTTTTCATTCCGTATACAAAATTCCACCTAAAATTGACTGATTGTGTACATAGCAACTGCAGAATAGTGTGACCATATGAGGACTTTTGTATAAGCACCGAGAAAAGTGTGAATACATACTTGCACTTTTTATACACCTGAATGATATCTGGAAGAATATATAAGAAATGGTAAGAAAATAACAAAAAGTATAAGCTTAGAACATGTTTGGTAGGCAATAATTGGGGAGGGAGGAGAATATATATATATATATATATATTATATATATTATATATATAATATGTATATATGTGTGTATAGAATACTAATTCTCTTCCCTTTCACATATATGAGTGTATATTTGTATGTGTGATTTAAAAAAAATATATATGTTATTTTATCAATTTGCAAGCAGAGACAGAGACAGACCGAGAGAGAAACAGAATGGGCATGACAAGACATCTAGCCACTGCAAACAAACTCCAGAAGCATGTGCCACTTTGTGCATCTGGCTATATGTGGGTAACTTGGGAATCGAGCCCAGATTGTCTGGCTTTGCAGGCAAGCACCTTAACTGCTGGGCCATCTCTCCATCTCTGTATGTGTAATTTTTAGTGGGAGGGCTAAAATTTGTGCTTGCATTTTGATTATGAGTATATTAAGATATTTAAAGTATATTGATATCTTTTAAAGCTTATTTTAAAATGAACTTTGAGGAATAACCACCCTCAAAAGTTCACAATGCTTAGATAAAATATACTCAGTGTAGCGTTATATATTTTTTTAGTTCCTGGATCTTCCTTATACAAAAATGTCTGATTAACACCTAAGCAATGAGCCCTTTCTACCATATTCCCCTGTTCCTCACACTCTGAAATTAGATATTGATGAATTTTATACAGTTTCAGAACAGTCATATTTGCATGAGGGTAGTTCTCAACCTTTCACTGCAAGGGGAGGTGTGGGCAGTTGGGGAAGCATCCGCTCAGTGTGTTTTCAGCCTTCATTAAAAGCTGGCTACAGTTGCTAAATGATTCAAAACCACCCTAGGGGCTAAGAACTGGGTTTGACCTTGTGCATCTCACATTCAAACTATGACACTGCAGTATCAGGAGCAGAATGCAGGATGTCTGGGTAGACAAGAGGAGAAAACATCCGCTAAGTAAAGGTTTTATGAGGCCTAGGCTTGCTCTATGGGCGGAAGTGTGGGGAAGGTGTATGACAGCTTAATGGGAAGTGCTGAAATATGAATTGCCTCCCATGTTTGCAGAGCCTCTTAAGTACAAAATGACTGAAGGTGCTGAAAGTGCTTCTGGGAACCTTGCTTACATTTGTCAGAAGGCCTTCACCAGCCGGGCACACCCAGGGCTGACAGATGTCCAGTGATTTCTCCCCGATCTCCTAGGTTGCTTCGTCTGCTGACAGCCAAGTAAGGAAATATGAATGGAACAGGCTTACCAAAACACTTTTCTCTGAAACAAAGCTGCTCATTAGGGGCCAGGCCAAAAAGACAGTTCAGCTAGTTCCCAGGGCCAAATTGCTCGTATGAATCTCAGGTTGTCAGTTTGCTGGTTGTCTGACATCAGTAGCTGAAATTTTCCAAAGTCAAAGCTCCTGTCTGTATGGTGGGGATGGTCAAATAATCCATCTGCTAGGGTTGTACCATTAACAAATGTAAAGGCTTCAAAGAATCCCTGGATCGTATTATGTCACACTGCAGCTTAAAATCCTTCTCATGGCTTCTCAGTACCCTTAGAATAAAGTCTGAAATAAATAGTAGGGTTGACAGTCTATTTCTTAATGACCCACCTGTCCAGCCTCAACTGGTGTCTCTCTCCTTGTATTATTAGTGACCTTCTCATCGCTGGGACAAAACACCTGACAAAAATCAGTTTGAGGATGGGAGGTTTATTTTAGCTTACAGTTTGTGGTTACGGTCCGTCACGGCAGGAGAGGCATGGTGCCAGCAGTTTGAAGCAGAGCTGGTCTCATTTAGCTTACAGTGAAGAAGCAAAGGGCAGGGGATGCTGGTGCTCAGCCAGCTCTCTCCGTTTTATACAGCCCAGGATCCCACTCTATGGAATAGTGTCACCTACAGTTCATGTGATTCTTCCCACCTCAATTAACCCAATCAAGATAATCCCTCATAGGCGTGCCCAAGGCTAACCTAATCTAGATAATCCCTTCCAAGTAACTCTATGTCAAGTTGGCAATCAAACAAAGCATCACACTCTCTGAATTTTTTCCTTACACTGTTGACATTCCCATTCATCAGAAGCCACACCTTTCCCCACATAGGGACTTTGCCTATATTATTTTTCTGCCTGTGACATTCTGATCTTCTTCCATATAGAACTAATGGTAAAATCTCCAATCCAAATCTTGATGTAAATGACTTGATGGGTAGGCCTGCTTCACTCTCCCCCGTGGCAATCTGAACTTCTTTGTAGTTCTAATCACATGATAATTATCTTAATAAGTGTCCCACCAATACTGACCATTAGTATATGTCCAAGGGATGTCACATAATAGAGCTGAAGAAATATTAACCAAATGAACAAATGAATTAATGAATGCATACAAACCTTTCTGTTACTGGAAACCTATGATTCACAAGAATAAATGTAGTTCCCATGTAATATAAGACTGATATCACAAATCTTTAGAGATCATCAAAAGACAATGCTAGTGTGCTTTCTTATAGATATTAGGATCTGCTTATAACCCATCTTTTTAGTAGAGTCCATGGTCCTAAAAAACAGAAACTAATGATATTAACATTAAAATGAAGCCTGTACAAATTAGCCTAAATAACAAAAAAGATGGTTATTCTATGTTCCATACAGATATCTTGGCTTGAAGAAAACCAAATATTGACTGCAGTTAAGTGCATACATAACGCAAAAGAATTTACTTAGAGGTTGACACTTCAGGAACACTGTTATATTGACCTGAGTGCTGATAATACCCAAGGTTATGAACCCAGCACCTGACTTATCTGTGCTTACATTCCAGATAAGCAGTTCTGCCTGCTGCTGGATGACTCCTGTCACTTCGTTTTGTTCCTTTGGCCACCACTGTCAAGGTGGCTTCTGCTCACAATCAGCCTATCTCTAGTTATAACACATGTCAAGGTGTCTTTCTGTCACAGTGCCATGTCTGGAGCATCATGGCTGTCTTGGACTGGGTGTGAGGTTCCCTTGCATCAGGGATTCACTGTATACTGTCTACTCTTGCTTTCTTTTTTTTAAAAAAAAACTATTTTTTTTATTTGCAAGGGGAGGGAGAGAGAGAGAAAGAGAGGGAGAAAGATGGAAGAAATGGACATTCCAGGGCTCCTTGCTACTGCAAATGAACTCCCAATGTATGTTTCACTTTGTGTATCTACCTTTATGTGGCTACCGGGGAATCGAACCTGGGCTGCTGCCTGGCTTTGGTAACAAGCACCTTTAACCACTGAGTAATCTCTCCAGCCCTACTGTTGATTTCTTATAAACTATGCCCCAAGCTTCTGCAGGTAAAGCCACCTATCACCCTGGGCCAGTACCTTTCTCCTAACTGTGCTGCAATATGAAAAATATGACCTTTAGTCTCACCTGAAACAACATAGAAAAGGAGCTGAGAGCATGGGGTTTGGACGGTCATAGATCTGTGGACATTTCTCCCTCTGCCAAATATCAGCTTTATGGTATTGACAATTCTGAACCAGTTCCTCAGCTTTTGAGAGTAGCCTATATGTTAAAACTTTTAGTGCGCTAATAAGACGTACAGTGATTGAAGGGGTAACGATTACCATTACTGTTTCTAACACTATACTATTGCTATTACCAGTACTGCTCTATTCCTACTACTACTATTGCTGCTATTATTTTAAGGTAGCCCTGAGATGATTGAATATCATCAATCCATATGACCCACATGACCCATGGTAGGTGTCCAGAGACCATTGTCTTACATTTATAAGCTCCAGAACATATCCGAACAAACTGTTCTGTACAGTGTTGGGAAGCCTTAAAATTCAGAATCATCATGCTGATTCCACTGCTGAAGTTCAAATGTTGCTGTGTGGAAGAAGGGCAGATGAAAATAGAGGACAGATAAGATACTCATCAATTGAGTTAGACTTAAGAATCACATAAAAGCCCTTGCAATCTATTTTGCATATTAAATTGCATTTTAAAGTTCCCCAAACCTCAGATTTGTGAGCTAGCAAGCCAATAAAAACAAGTTTCTTATGTGTGCTACACATCCATAATACCCATTTCATAATGCATATGACCCAACATAGGATTCATCTTCTATGCAAATACCTAGGCTCCTTTGGGCTTGAATTTTCAAAATTAGTCTGTCATCAGTACATAACTCGAGCCCAAGGCTGTTGCGAAGGTAGAGAATGAAAGCAGAGGGAGGTGGTGGACTTCTCTGCTCCCCACCTCACCTATCTGATGAAGGTGCTTCCGCATGGTGATTAGCAGACCCAAGGAACTCTTTAGGCTTATTTCCAGAGGAGTGAATAATGAGGAGGTCTGCAGTGAAATCTCAGAGGAGACTGTAACATGCAGGTTCTTCATGTTGGATGGCTTAAGTTTTAATCCTTTCAGTTGGGCATAGGTGTGAATACAACGTGATTGTCCCAAGTCTCAAGTTCTAGATATCAGATTCAGGCAAGGGTTACATGTACCTTACCTACTTACCTTCTTTGGGCTTAGAGCCAAGTGTCTTGATAGTTTTTTACTTAATCTTGCACATAACTTCTACCTCAGCACAAATTCTAGCTCTAATCTTATATTTAACAACATCTGCAACAGTATCTCAGATGACTTCCAGTGATGAATTTATGATACTTGTTGTGGTGGTTTGATCCAGGTGTCCCCCATAAACTATGTGTTCGACTCCCAGCTGATGAAAAATTTGGAATTAGAATCTTGTTGGAGGTGTGTTGTTGGGGGTGGGCTTATGGGTGCTATAGCCAGCTCCCCCTTGCCAGTGTTTGGCACACTGTCCTGCTGCTATTGTCCACCTGATGCTGGCCAGGAAGAGAAGACCAGCCTCTGTTCATGCCATCATGGAGCTTCCCTTTGAGTCTGTAAGCCAAAATAAACCCACTCCTTCCACAAACTGCCTTTTGGTTGGGTTCCTTTTGGCAGCACCAAGAAAGTTGACTGCAGCAATTGAAAATGCGTGTGTAAAATGTATAGACATATACATGCATACATAAACCAATTCATATACAAATATATCATATACAAAAATACATGAGATACACATACATATCAGAGTATGGATATGTGATATCTAACATAAAAAAGTTAGTATAGTTCTTCTGAAAGTTACTGTATAAATTATATAGTTTGCAAGTGGTATTTGACAGATAGTGATGGAAAGGAGTTCACAGATACCCTCCTATGCCACTGTACCTAAAGATTCAACTTGTATATACATTATGTGTTATACATTCATGCATACACATGCATATGTATATCATGACCTGATGATAACCTTAATGCTTTGCATCATAGGTAAGGAGAGCCAGGTTTCTACTTGACCCTATCCCAAGGTACCTCATTTGAAGCTATTTGTGCTGAAGGAAAAGAAGAGGCAGATTTTCCACTTCTCCCAGAGGGACAAGATGTACCAGAGGCTGTAAGCTCTCTTCTCTATCTCCTTTGCCCTTTGGGCTCCCTGGCCACTTCTAGTCCTCTACACTCTCTCTAACTATTGAGATTAAGCTTTCTCAGCCTCAGCAGCTTTCTGTGGATAGAACCTTAGAGTTTCCAGCACACTGGATATGGCTTCTGCTGTCTTTGCTCTTTTGACATCAGGCAAAGTCAACAGTTTCTGGCCAGATGGTGTCAGTTTAATCACTGGCACCTAATGTAGCATGATACACCAGTGTTGACCCAACATGCATTCTGGGCAATTTTCTGAGATTTTGCTTTGGAAAAAAAATGAGCATTTGGGAAAAGAAAAACATTTATAGTAGTGTGATAAATCCCTCCCTAAGTTCTGATTCCTCGAGCAATGTAAAATATATGAATAAAACCATTTTGGTACCATTATTAGATATTGGTTATAAACCTAAAGTATGCATTGCATGTAATGGGTCAATCTATATGTGCTCATAATCCTTAAACTCCTGAGTTGTTTACACGCTATATAAAGCCCTGACTGGTCTGGTTTCTGTCGGCCTCTATAACTATGTAAGATGTTGTACTTATCCATTAAATAAATGAAAATTCAACAATGGATGAGAAAAGGAAAGAACCAGCTTTCTTCATACATTAGTTTTCCAAATGTAAGAAGCTGAATCAGTGATCAAGAGAGTTATCCAGCTCTGGGCTATTCCTGTTCTTCTGCTGTGCTGTGGTTACCAATGGAGTTTTTGTCCTAATGAACTCAAGATGGCTCTTGTAGCTCCAGATACTGAGCCACAGAAGCTTGTTTGAAACTTAGGTACTGTTTTGACTATATGGACTCTCCACAAAGGATTACACCACATGTCATTGGCCAGTGCTATGTCACATTGCCTCCTCCAAGGCAATCTGCTGCTCTTTCAAATCAAACCAAGATATTTGTCAGGAGCAAACAAGAAAAGAAGGCAATTAGTACATCCTTCATCACACTCTGCCTTGGTCCTCATGTTTCAGCCACGCTGGCTTCCTTCAGTGTAGAGAGCACTTACTTCCTCCTGGCATCTTTTCATTCATTGATTTTTCAGCTTAATATAGTTCCTTTTCCAAGCTAGGTATATAGCTGAGAAGCAGAATCCTTCCTTGCCTAGTATGTACAAGGTCAAGCATTGGAGGGGGGGACATTTCCTCTTGGCCTTTCCCTCAAAGTGGCTTTTTCACAGCTAAGCCTTCATCATGTTCAATGACACCTCCATCATCTCTAACCCGGTATCATTTTCTAAATTTTTCTGTTGTTCATCATCATTCATGTTGTTTCTAGCATTAAACATTCCAGGTGCATAACAGGCACTAAATAAAAAGTCAATAAAAGAATATTTCATTTTGTTCAATTGTCCCCATGGGATAGACAGCTACTTGCAAGCAACCACAGAACTACCAGGCCTATCCTAAGCACAGTGTGAAGCATGCCCACCTGGTTCCTTCCACACACACAGTTCTCACAGTAGCTCATGTGATCGTTCTTCTAACATGCTCTCTGTCTCAGGGCTTGGAGGTCCTGCCCAGCAGTCTAGTTGTCTTGCTTGCAGGAGACAAGGTGCTGACATTAGCACTACCCTAAATATCCTAAAAGATCAGTTTTCAAATTTGATTCTCCCAGAAGGCAGTGTTTGTTGTTCCCTTTGAGTGGTTCCATCCTCAGAGATGAGAAATTAACCTTTCTCTGTTAGGCAGTACATGGAAAAGGCCAGTCTGTAATGCATTGGTTAACAAAACCCTTTTTTAAATTCCTTTTCAGAGGGGATAAAAACCCTTTTGGATTCATGTTAGTTATTTCCATGTATTATTTTTAATAATTATTTCTAAGTTCCAGTTAAAACTCTGGGTATTAATTACTTGTTGCTTAACAAGTATTCTATCATACGTTTAGCACTTACAACAACATGGACATCAGGTATGAATCAGGTGTGGAGTTCTACTATAAAGTATATATAGAGAGATGATAGTAATACTATATGTGTGTACTTAAAATTTTTTGAATAATTAATATTGTGTCCTTACCTCGATTCTGTAAGGTGAAGAATGTATTCATTGGCTCGATTATGACAATCATTTTACAGTGGTTCTGCCCATCAAAACATCATTTGTCTCCTTGAAATATATGCAATTTCTTACTTGTCACGCATACCTCAGTGAAGCTGGGAATATAAAGAAATGGATCACATCTCATTATCCCATTGCTTCCTCTCTTTGGCAATTCAAAATCTTTCTCTCTTGCACACTCGGCAGTTTGATTCTGTCTCATTTTGAGAGCTTTGAATCTCTTCCCATTCCCACTCTGGACATTTCAATGTGCCTCTGGCTTACTTGGGTTGTTGTTATGGTTATTGCTACTGCTTGTTTGTCAGACATGTTTCTCTTTCTGCTTGGCCTGAGTTACCCCAGAAGATATATTTTTGTAACACTTCATTTTGTAAAAGAACTTTTAGACTTTTTAAAGTTGATTTTAGAACAAGTAAAAACCTGGTTTATTTTTTAAAGTTTGTTCCTCAACAGTTTATGGAATTGTACATATTTTCCCCCATTGGTTTGAAATGTCACATGGATTATGTCTTAAACTCATGTTTTTATTTCATTCCATGTCTTCATTCTCCTGAGTTTTACTGGAAGTAATGTTCCTTTGGTACAAAATGTTTCATATAATATAGACATGTAATCTCTTTATTGTCGGACACTTAATTCTCTTTTAATCTTTTACAGATTTTTCCTCACAAATTCTGCATTTATTTCAACAACTGTTTACTGAAAACTTTATCATGTGCCATACACCATTCTCAGTGCCACAGATACAGTAGTGAGCAAATCAGAGAAAATCATGTGATATGATATTATTAGATTAAAGCCTTGGAGAGAACTAGAGAAAGATATGAGAGCCAAGACTCTAGGGGATCCCAAAAGGGTAAGGCATCATTGAGATGCAGGTTCAAGGACATGGGAGGATACCTACTTAGGGATGAACACTCTGTCTGTAACACTGGGCCACACAGAATTGTGTATATGGGTAACAAAACCCTTTTAATATGCAAAAATATTCTTATCTTGCCAGACTGGGCTCTCAGATCATCCTTTGTCAATCTATATATGGGAAGCTAACAGTTGTTTATATAAAGGAAATTTGATTATTATTAATATTATAATGTGTATTACTTAGTGTGATGGCTAGGTTTTGTTGTCAACTTGACCTTGTTAGTTATCTTGGGTGGGTCTCTGAGGATGTTTACAGGAAGGCAGCCTCTCAGTAGGGGGCAGAATGTAAGGAAGCTCAGGGGAGCTAGAAATAAACATCCTTTCCTGTGTGGGCAGTGTAAGAAGGAAATTCCAGAGACTCAGGAAGCCATTAAGTCTGGGATAGGGTTGTAAGACCTCACCTGAAGCCTAGATAAAGGGGAAGAAATCCTCTTCTTGGCTCCTGCCTGTTTTGTTCTCTGTGTGTGTGGTTTTGGTGATAAGCTTCTGTCTCTGCTTGGACCTGTGAAAGGGGGAAAGCCTCTTTCACTGTTTTGGAACTTCTTGTGTATCTGTAGCTTCAATAAATCCTTTCCTCCCCATAAACTGTCTGGTTTGAAGATTCATCCCAGCTGTGTGTAACTGATTGTGACACTTAGTTTTAAAAATTAATCTTAGTAAATTAGGTTAATCAACTTAATTTAGTTTTAATTTTAACTTAATGTTTAGTTTCCTGACACAATTATATCATCTGAAAATGATGCTTGTCCTTTATAATTTTAATATATCATTCTTTTCCTTATTTACTGGTGAGAGTTTGTATTTGTTGAAATTTGTGCTGTCTTCTTGCTGACATCAATGTGATTGATTTCAGAATTTCAACATTGATGCTGAGTTTTGACCTAGAGTGAGTTTTGTGAATGTGTATGCATGTACATGGGGAGGATAGGCACCCTGCCATGGTGTGTACATGGTCAGAAGACAACGTCCTTCAAGTGTTAGTTCTTAGCTTCTACTCTGTTTGAGGCAGGGCCTTTCATTTGTTTACCTCTGTGTTCACCAAGCTGGCTGGCCTGTGAGCCTCTGGGTTATTCTCCTATCTGCTACCCTTCTCATTAGTGGTGCACTGGGATTACAGATGCTTGTGATATAGCATGTGACTGTACATGGGTTCTGGGGATCTGAACTCAGGTTCTCATGAGGCAAATGCTTAAGCCACGAAGGCAGCTCCCCAACCTGAGAATATGTTTAGTAAAATTATTTTTTACATAGTATATTTTAGTGTTACATTAAGAATTTTATTTTCAGGGTTCTGGGGAGTGGAAGCACTTGCATGTCTCCTCTAATAAATAAAAATAAATAAAGAATTTCAGAACTAAACACACAAATTTCAAAAAAGGCTTCTTCTGATTTAATGGTGATCCTTACATTTTGGTTTTGATCTGTTAAAATATATACTTTAAATGAGTATCAACATGAGAATGAACTGCGGAGCCAGGATGCATCGATGCATGTCTGTAAGGGACATGTATTCTACACTACAGAAAAAAACATGAAATATACAATGTTAGATTAGTACCTTGGTGGAAAGTAGAGAGAGGTAAGGTGCCCAGAAACTGGGGGATGCTCTGGAAAGAGAGCCTGTTTCAAGGGTGTTGGTGGGAGCTGACACCCTTGTCCCTCCCTCTCCTGTTGTCAGAGCTAGTGACAGTCCCCAGAGCAATATTCTTCCTTCTCGGTCTGCATCACCATCCCTGATGGCCTTAGTGTAGGACACATTGCTGGTTTCCTATTCAGTGAGTTCAAATGGAGCTGAGGACTCACATTTCTCTCTCTTTTTGCATGTGCATGTATGTGTGCATGCACATATGCACATATATGTGGAGGGCAGGGGACATGTCAGCCTCTGGTAATGCCATCACACTCTTTTTGAGATGGGGTTCCTCATTGGCCTGGCATTCACTGAAGGGGTAAGACTGGCTGTCAAATGAGCTCCAAGGGTCCTTCTGCCTCCACATCCCAGTGCTAAGATTGCAAGTGTGCATCTCTGCATTCAGCCTTTGCAGGTGTGCTCAGGATCAAACTCAGTGAGGCAGGTACTGTACTGACTGAGCTGTCACCTCAGCCTGAATTTGTATGTCTAATGAGTTGCTATGGAGAGTTGATATTGATGGAACTAAGCCCACAGTTTGAAAACTACTGACCTAGAAAAGTATCTTCTAGTTTGTGTAGAGAAGCACCGACAGCTATCATTCTGGAGGGTCAAAGTGGGATGTGAATATCCAGCTGGTGGACACAGTAGAAGGAGGTATGGATGCACAATGTCATACAAAGACAAAAACTGATCACCCAGTTTGGTAGACTGTAGACTCAAAGAAGAGAGAGAGTCTGAACTTTGAGAAGTAAATTTTGATAGAATGGTAAAGTTGGCAGCCGGGCGTGGTGGCTTGCACCTTTAATCCCAGCACTCGGGAGGCAGAGGTAGGAGGATCACCATGAGTTCAAGGCCAGCCTGAGACTACACACTGAATTCCAGGTCAGCCTGGGCTAGAGTGAGACCCTACTCAAAAAGCCAAAAAAAAAAAAAAAGAATAGTAAAGTTGGGGGCCAAATTTCAAGAGGCTAGGAGTGAGTCTAGGAGTTTAAAGTAAAAAGAATTGATAATGAGAGAAAAGGAATCAGTGAAAAGAGAAACTGGAATAATCAGAGAAAAAATAAGGGACATGTGCAGAGAATAAACTAGGGAATGTGTTAGAGTCTTAGTCTAGGAGCAGAGGCAAGGGCCCAGGGCCTTCTTTACTGGCAGGGTATGTTGTCCATGATGGAAGCTATGGCAAGATTCGGGGTCCTGTGATCTGTGATCTGTGATCATAGGGAGCAAAGCATCTGTGAGCTGTGACACCAGTGCCATTCACGGAAGAACTTCCTTCCTCTGTGCCTCTTCCTGTTAACAGGGAAAGAAAGCCTTCCAGTAGGAGAGGCGTTGCTGCTAAAACAGAAAGTTGTGGAAGAAAGCTCACCTACTCAGAACTTTTCAGGGTGCTAAATGGAGTCTCAAGTGACTGCTGGCAAAAGGAGCAGGAAGGCAAGCATTAGCCTCTTCTATCCTTCCCTCTGACACAAACTGTCCTTCCTTATTTTACTGAATTGCTGGCAGAGAAGGACGACCAAAAATAGCTCACCCAGAATCAATACTTTGCAACTGTCTTTGGCAGAAATCCAGTCATGTCCAAAGACATATACGCAGCCAAGTTTCTCCGTGAAGGAAGGCCTCCCAGGAAACTGTGATGAGAAGTGAACTCAGGAAAAGTTACCAGAAGTATAGCTTCCATTGAACTCAATTCCCTCATAATGGAAAAGTTGGAAAATTGCTATACTTATAACTCTGACTTGTCATGCTTAAGTCAGAATCAAGACTAATCCAAAATATGACATAGAGAATTAGGTTAGAACTGGCTATATAGGCACATGTATATTCTGGAATTCTACTGCTTTAGGAAAGTGCAACATGGAATGGAAACTTGCACACTGCAAAGAATGAAAATTTTTTCGTATCTGTTACAATCAGAGTGTTATCTGCTCCAAAAACAGATGAGTTCTAGTCAAGGATCAGTCATTTTCATATTTATTGGTTGTATAACCTATGGTAGTGATGTCATTGCCATAGAAAGAATACCAGTGCAAAAATGAGATCAAGTATAATATCAACTGATAGTAACCCATGTTCAGTGAGGACTTACTGTGTACCTGTCACATTTCATTGACTACTTTTAATATTTGCAAATATAAAGAGATGGGTTTAGCAGTTCTCCATTGTGAGTTATTTTACCTGAGTGATTTAGTTGTCATAGCTGGTTGTGACAAGATGGGAGAGGGTATGATGCTCGCATTCAAGGTGTGCACACCAGGAAGAGCGCAAATATCTTACTATGCATAGAACAGATGCTCACAACAAAGAATTACTCGCAGCCAAATGTGGAAAGTACTGAGATTAAGAAAATGTTCTTTACATCCCATCCTCCAGATGATGAAAGTAAGGCTCAAGTGTTACATGCAAACATGCAGCCAGTGAGGTTGAAGCTAGATTTGAACATACATTCACTTGGCCAGGCAATTTCTACTGTCCCAAGAGTGCACTGAGTTCTGATTTTCTAAGACCTTAATGAAAACATTCAACTTCCTGGTATTTGTGTGTTATAATCTCTAAATTGAAGTCATTGCCACCCATTTTGTTCTCGGGAATATAGTTTTTGTGACAAATCAAATAAATTACCATGAAAGTACTTCATGAAATACCATGTTATTTTAGAAGTGGTCCTAATATGATGAGTCTATGAGTTGGGTATCTCTAGAGGAACAGAACCAACAGAGTGAATATGCATTATAAAGGTGGTTAATAGATTAGCTTACAGGACCAGGGTGGGTAGTCCAGTAAATTGTCCACAGGATGGAGAGTCGGAGAACATGGTAGTCAATAAGACTGGATGTATCAGCAGTCCCAGCACTGAAGGGTGATGAGTCTAGATTCCAGTGTCCACAATGAATAGCTGCAACAGGCTCGATGCATGCATCAGGGAGAAGCACAGGGAGCCAGGAAAACAACACTGTATTATCTTGGAGCCTCTTTATACATAGTCCACCACCAGAAGGGCCACCCATGTTGGGGTAAAATCTTCTTCCTTCCATCAATCCTCCCTGAACAAGCCCTCACAGATCCACCTAAGAGGCATGCCTCTTTCTTGATTCCAAACCTGATCAAGTTGATAACAGACATTAGCCATACAATGACTAAGAACATAGATTCTGAAATCAAATGCACCAGGCTTCAAAACTGAGTTCTGCTTACATACTACATATAATACATTATATAATGATGTGATATCATTAGTCTTACAAATATCTAATAAAGAACAATCTTCAATTATCTCAGTTTTCTGAGATACTTCAGACTAAGATTCTAGCCTAACCATAAGTCTGCATTCTGGCCACCTCTGTCGATATCGTCCTTTGTTAGTGGAGGTAAACTTTGACCAAGCCAAATCACCCTGAGCAACATAAATGATCAAACTCTTGATGACTCTTAAGAAAGAAAACAACTGAACATTTCTTCCTCACAGCCTTGTGAAGGCGAATGAAATCAGAGTTGTATTTTCCCCATATGAGGTTGAAAGATTGTGCTTAGACAAGCTTCACAGTGTACTCATCAAGATTACAAATTGTTTTCTTTGGAGAAAGAATCCCCATGGTATTAATTACTGTAAACAGCCCCGCAGGATTCAATCCTAAATGTACTTGTGTATTAACCTTCGGGCAATTCCTGAAGATTTTCATTAGCAGAACTCTCCTCCTAGAAGCTGGATGAAAAAAAATTCTAAATTGATTCTTTTAAATGGTATAAGACCAATTTAATAGAGACATTTAATTTCAGGTTGTGTTTGATGCAATGACAGAATGTACATGACTTTTTAGGTCCTGGTTCCCAACAGAGTATTGGTCTTGAAATGAACTAAATATAAATTCACACCACTTTTTAGAAATGGCTTTATTGTTTGGTTCAGTACAGTCATAGTTCTGTGTTTGCTTTGATCATTCCAGTGAAGAATAAGACAATCATTAAGAAAATACGCACATAGGCAAACATTCTCAACAGTAAACTAGGGTAAAGTAAAATTATTCACCTATTCAGAGTGGTTCTTACATGTCTATATCACTGTTTCTAGGGATAGGGATAAAATTATGAGTGAGACAATGACCTTGCAAGGGAGATGAGTAATATCCAGTTTTAAAAAATGTAGAAATATGATCGCTTAAGACAGTGGCGATCCCAGTAGAATACGTAAATGATAGATAGTGCAGAGTATCAGGGCATAGGGGAGAACTTCAAGGAGATAGAGGAAGGAAAGAGCATCTATGCAAGCTTTCAACTCATTAAGTAGTATCTCACAGTCTGGGAATTCAGGATTGACACTTAGTCATCTTGCAGCCTTTGGTTAAGCTACACCTGAAGTTCCAACCATCACACTCAGGTTCTCAGCAGCAACATGGGCAAGATACAGGCAGGAAAACAGCTCAGGCCTTTTGAAAACTTCCTGGTATTCTATCAGACAATTCCACTTACATCTCATTTGGCTGAGCTAAGTCACTCAGTCTTCCATACTTGCAAGAAGATATGAAGCATAGCTTTTCAGTCAGACAGCAAATGTGTCTGCATTAGATACTTTTCTCATTGATGTCACCAAATACCAGACTAGAAGCATCTTAAGGGAGAAAGGAGTTATTTTGGCTCATAGTTTGTGGCTGTTGTCCATCACAGCTGGGAAGGCATGGGGGTAGTAGTGACTCTCGGTTGTGGTGACAGGAGCATACTTAATCAGATAACAAAGTGAGCACAGGAAGTAGAACTAGGCTATAAAACCAGTCCCCAGTGACTCACTTCCTTTAATGAGGCTCCACATCCTAAAGGTTACACAAGCTCCAAAAACATGGCCACTAACTGGGGACCAAGTGTTCAAACACATGAGCCTATGGGGTACATTTCACATTTAAACCATTACAGTATCTGTCATAGTCAGCCACACACTGCTGGCATGAATCTCCAAACCAGGCACAGTTATGGAGGAAAGGATTAATACAGATCCAGGGGAAGTTCCATAATGGTGAAAGAAGCCGGCCTTCTTTTGCTGGTTCAAGAACAGTGAGAAACCCATCACCATCACCACACAAACACCCACAAAACAGGCAGGGTGGAGAGGGGGATGGAGAGATTTCTTTCCCCTTAGGGCAGGGTCTTGCAACACTATCCCAGGTTTGTTGGCTTCCTGAGTCTGGAATTTCCTTCCCATACTGCCCTTCCAGGAAATGATGTTCGTTTCTAGTTTCCCTGAGTTTTCTGTCCCCTACTGAGAGGCTGCCTTTCTGTGAACAACAGAGATCCACCCAAGATTACTAAAAAGGTCAAGTTGACAACAAAACTTAACCATCACAAGTCTACCCCCTTGTCAACTTGACATCAAACCGTATCTCCTTACATCATACTTAATTTCCAAAAGAAGATAGAAACAAGATTATAATTGGGCCTAACATGATATAACTATCCCATATACAACCAGAAATACATAATTTCCCGAATACAAAGCAAGGTCTTTTACCGAGAAAAACTTTCATCCCAAGCCAACAGTGCTCCATTGTAGCCCTTGCTCAGTCCTGGTGTATCCAAAACATCCTTTGGTCTCCATTGCAAACCACAGTCCATCTTTCCAATGACTTCACTAGCCAATCAGAGATTTCATGCCCTGTTCCATTGGAACATCTTCAGGTCTTCATTGCAAACCACGGTCTATCTTCCAATGGTTTCATTGGCCAATCAGGGACTTCACATCCTGTTCCATATGCCCCATCTCAGCAGCAGCTCCTGGAACCGTGTGCACTTCATGACCCACTCCATGCATGCATTTCTCATGGTTCTAAAAGCAATATCAGGTACGCAGGACACAGCCATGTTGTTAATTCAGAGATGAAGTAAACCTTGAAGAGCATGTTCCTTAATTTTCACTATGTCCTTTCAAAAGAGTTTCATAGTCTATCATTCAGTCCTTCCTGGTGGAAACACCTCAGGCATCCTTTCCATTGATTCAATGTAAAGCAATTATGCTATCTTCTTTAGGATTGCTAATGTGCTAACAATGGCAGCTTAAGTAATGTAAAGTCAGTCTCTGTGCCAGTAAGTTAAACTTGCTTTGAGGTTTTTTTTTTACAACTTTAAATCTTAAATTCTCAGTTCCATATCATTAGCCAAACACATCAGGCCATTACTTAACTTCGGCCTTGATCAAGCTCTCTGGGCATTAGCAGTAGGATGCATCCACCCATTATTTCAGTAATGCCATTCCCATAAAGTTTTCTGCAGTCTTTCCTTCCCTTAGAAAGGTCATAAGCCAAGCCTCCAAATAAAGCGTTCTCTGTACTTAGCCTTTTCAAATTCTTACCAGAATAGTCTATAAAACTTGGCTCACCATTCTGGAAGGTGTCTTTAATTGCAAGTACCAAATCCATGTCCAATATCCAGAAGACCAAAATCCACATTGTTAGATTCATTTCAGCAATATCACCACACTCTCTGGTACCAAAACTGTTGTAGTCAGCCACATGCTGCTGGTATGAATCTCTAAACCAGGCACAGTTATGGGGGGGAAAGGATTTAATGAAGCTACAAATCCAGGGAAAGTTCCATATTGGTAAAAGAGGCTTGTCCCCTTTCACAAGTCCAAGCAGAGAGAGAAGCACATCACCAACACCATACACATATCTACAAAACAGGCAGGGGGAGAGAGAGATATTTCCTTTTTATATCACCTTAGGGCAGGGACTTGAAACCCTATCCTAGACTTGTTGGCTTCCTGACTCTCTGGAATCTCTGGAATTTTCTTCCTGCACTGCCTTCCCAGAAAGGGATGTTCATTTCTACCTTCCCTGAGCTTCTTTACATCCCACTGACTACTGAGAGGGCTGCCTTTCTGTGAAAAAGAGACCCACCCAAGATTACTAAAACGGTCAAACTGACAACAGAACTTAACTATCACAGAATCTAATGATAAGCTTTAATTTTTTTCATTTAAAAAAGACAAGATATTCAGTAGATGCAATGGTGTCTTTCATGAACATGATTTTAGAATGGATTTTCACAAGTGATTTTCAGTATAGAAAGTATTTGAGCTCTAATCCGGGGCATAGGGGATTTGAACCCTTCTAGGAATGGCATGATCAAAGGCCCCATCAACACAGAGTGGCTGTTTAAAGACAAGAAAAAAGATAAGTGAGAGAGGTCTGTATGAGGTGTCATGAACCAAGAGGAAAGTGATCTAGGTGATATTGGAAGCAATCCCCATAGGGATTTTCAAGTGGAAATTATGGAGGGATTTGCACAGAAGTGAGGTAATTAGATTTGTAAATTTGTGAGGCTACTCTGGAAAATAAAGACCAAGGAGGATGAGTGGCTACTTAGAAAATATATGTCCACCATGCCAAGCCCTCAGGTGGAGAGAAGGATTGAGAGCAGCATGTATGTCTCTCCTGCCTGCCCTGACTTGACCCTTCTGATCCGCTCTCTGACCTTCTGTGCACTGCTGAGTCAACAGCCACCCTTGATCATTTATTTTCATCTAGACAGGAGTCGGGCTGAGTGCAGGACACAAGTAGGAAATTAGGGAACAGGACAGAGTGAGTTTGTGGCAGGATTTTTCTCTCTCTCCCTCTTAGGATACCATGGATTGCTTGAATTAGCTCAACATTTCCCCATTTCTACTTGGAGTGATAAAGGCTCCTCACTTGTCAACCAGTGGTACTACATTATCTATGTTGCTGTGCTATGCCTTGGATATGGAGAGCACCCGCCCCAAAGTTGCATGTGTCCAAGGCTTGGTCCCCAGAGTGGGACTACAGGGAGGTGCTGGGTCCTAAAGTGGCACCTAGTTGGAAGTTCTTAAATCACTGAGAATGATTTTGGGGACCTGATAAAAGCCTCTTTGATAGCTTCCTGGCTCTTGACATGAATGACTTTGTCATCTATTTTAAGGATTATGTGCTCACTAGAGAACCAAAACAATGGGAAGACCTCATGTAGGACAGAACTTCCATAACTCTAAGCTAAATAGACCTTTTCTCTTTATATGGTCATTGCCTAGCGTATTTTGCTGTAGTACTATGAAGCTGATTGATCCAAACTCCCTAAACTTTACCTTCCCTCTATGAAGAGTTCAATAAATAGATATATTCCCATAACTCAGCTTGTATGTGCTATGTACTTACTTCAAAGTGCCAGGTACAACACAAGATATGATTGAATCTTCTCAAAACAAAATTTAGAATAGGAATCATAACTATTTCATTAAACATGAAAATATTCATTTTTGAAATATTAATAAGCTCAGAAAGTGGCAGTGATAGAACCAGGTAACTTGATATCCCACACTCTCCTCATTACAAAATACAACTTCATTGCTTTTTCTTATTTTCCCTTATTACAGTATTCAGGGAATTTTCATTAATATTTCTTTTAGTCTGTTTTCCCCCCATTGATGTAGACAATACATACTTGTACTTGAGGGACTTCCCTGTCGACTTCATTATGGATAGTCTGTGAAAATGAAAGCACAAAGAAGGCCATTTCTCACCCACCACAGGTACATAACAGCAATACAGAAACTAAAGCTCAATTCTTGCAAGTGACAACCACAGATAATAGATACTATCAAAACAAGAATTTGAGAGTGGGTTGTAAATCAAAACAACACAATATGCAATCAAACAGATAGGGAACGGGAGCCACGAAGAGCTTTTCATCTGTATAAAGTATCCACTCTGAGCAGATGGTGCTGGCACTGGACAATTTTCAGCTCCTGGAATCTCATCTCATCTCATTGCGGTGCAAAGTTAGACTGTGACATGTTATTTTACACACAGGATTCTAGCTGCCACTCTCATCTTGATGGCAGAACCTACCTGTCCTCTGTGAGGGCTATGATGAGGAGTACACTCTTTCAACAATGGCAAGAGAGATAATAAGGTCCAGCTTTGGAAGCCTGTGTGGGAGAAGAGGTTGACACATGTCGTTGGCAATAAAAGGGCTGAATGTTTCCTCACTATATACCCACAAGAAGCTCGATGACACTTTTATACCATGATAGTGATGGTGTTACTTAAAATTTATAAAGCCTCCTTCATTCTGAAGGGATCAGAGGGTAAGACTATTGAAGACATTGAGAATTTTGCTCATTAGGTGCTCACTGCCCTTATTCAAGAGAGTTTAGAGAATATAACAGGCTGCTGGAGGCTTCAATTGCTTTTGAATTAGCATCTTCTTGGCTTGAAAATACTGTATCATTACCAATCAGGTAACTCCTAAGTCAAGAAGCTCTTAGTGTTACCAGCTCATCTGAAGGTTCCTTTGCTCACTCAAGATAGAAATCAGGAGGAAGTAAGCAATAAATGAGGCTTTACTGGGGCTTGTTCTCAAGCACAAAGAAATAGTATACATGCAAGGGCTCTTACACTGTTCTTACAAGGACTTGAGGAGCAAACTGGTATACACAAAAAATCAGGCTCATGCAGACACACAATCAGCTGTTGCACATAACGTTTACTCACCAGTTCTTTGTCCTTGTCACAGAGGCTTTCACTTGACATGGTGCTATACTATTGTGCTATGGCTGCCTGCACTTCACTGGTGGAAGTGCTCATGACCTCCACTCCAGGAAGACCAGGTATGGGTTAAGCTCAAGCATTTGTACACCTAGAGTTTTAGGGACAGCTTGGTGGAGCAGTCAGCAACTCCAGAGCCTGATCATTGGTAGAGATGTTTGTTTAATAGCCAATGTTATACCAAGTGTGAGTTACTTTCTCATTGATGGGACAGAATACGTGATCAGAAGCAGATTATAGAAAGAAGAGTTTTTTTTTAATTTATTTATAGTTTCAAGGAGAAGGTTTATCGTGGTGGAGAAAGCATGGCAGGAGCAGATAGCCACAAACCACATCTGCACACATATCAGCATGGAGAAAATAGAAAGCAAAGTACAAAGCAGGGCTGACTATAATATGTTTCATTAAATACTCATTTATTCCATTTCCCAAAGGCTCCACCTCCCAAAGTCTTCCCTACTAACACCACCAACTTGTGATTAAGGATTCAAACACAAGAAGTTATAGGAAACACTTTAAATTCAAGCCACTACAACAGTAAACCTTCGTTTACTGTTGTAAATCAATTGAATCAAGGTCATGTCTGTTTTGAGTTTTATCAGCTCACTATACAATAATATATTCAAACCCATGAAGCATCTTACTGGTTTGTTTTCTAAATTTAAAACACTTTTCTAAATATTTTCAGATTTAATTTGGTTCTGAATACCCCTGGACAAGATACCAGAACATTTTTATCAAAGAGTCCTTCTTTTGCCCCAATATGTAGTCCGTCCCAAATGCTTATACAACACAGTGAACTTGAGCAAGGGAGCAGAATGTGGTGCTATGAACATAAAATGCCCTGCATGGGCTAATGTACTTAAAGACCCCAGTGGTCTAGGAAGGACATGGAACCTTTAAAAGGTGGGAACTTGCTGGAGGAAGTGTGTCACTGAGGGTGGTCCTCGAGGTATTAAAATGTGGGCTCTGCTTGTCATATTCTCTCTTTCTTTCTCTCTCTCTCTCTTTCTCTCTCTCCCTCCCACCCCCCTTCCTTCCTGTTGATGCCATGTGATGTACCACTGGCTTAGCTTTCTCTCCTGTCTTGCCCTCTCCATCATGAGCGGCAGATGGGCCTAGCTTTTTTTTTTTTTTTTTTTTGCTTGCATGTAGCTCATGTGTTGGGGTGGGGATTGTGTGACATATGCATATGTGTTTGTCCTTAAAGTACTCCTTGTGTTCAGCTGCGGTAGGATGTGCTTGGCTACTGTGGTTGGAGCAAAACATTGGGTGTTTTGCTCTTCTCATTGAGTGGGAGTCTCTTACTGGAGCTTTCTGCTTTTCATAAACCCAAATGATTCCCTGGTCTCTGCTTCCTTTTGCAGGACTGGGGTGACAGTAGCCACCGCCAGCTGTTTACATGAGATCTGGAGATTCAAACTTGGGTGATTTCAGGCCCTCTTTCCCTTAGGCTCTCATGATTGAGCAGGAAACACACGTAGCCACTGAGCCATTTCTCTAGCTCAATGTTGGGTCTTTTTTTATATCATTCATTTTATGATGTTATTCAACCATGCACTTTTATCATTTATGTTTGATATTATAAATAAAACTGATGTGAATATTTGAACATAAGAATTTTGAGGATATATGTGTTTCTATTTGATAGAATCAAGAAATAAAGTCATTGGATTATATGGTATGCTAAATAATATAAGATGTTGATAGTCATATCTCCAAAACGGAGTGAATTAACTTTTCTCTTTTACATTTTTTCAGCAATCCTTGAGAATTCTCCTTGGAATTCCAGTTGAAAAGTTAGAAAAATAAATACAACATTGAGAAGTATAAACAAATAATCATTGGACCTAAAATTCACTAGGTATGTGGAAGCATGTATCTGGGGAGAAATGATTGTACATCATGAGTGGTGATATAGAAGAATAAAACTTCAAAATGAAGGAGATGGAATGAGAATGTGTAAAATACAACTAGTGGGCATTCTGAGAGGAATCACTGGAGAATAAGACTGTGGGGATATCCATAAGAGATAATAGCTGCTAGTTTTTTTCAGAATTAATGACTAAATAAAAAGAAACTATAAATTCAAAAATCAAGTAAAACCGAAGAATAGTATAATATTTTAAAGTGATCCAAGAAAAATAAATAATCTTATGTAAGGCAAATAGAAGTACACTAAAACAAATTTCTTAACAGCAATGACAGAGGACAAAAGATAGTGTGGGGAAATAATTGATAAACTAGCTATTTTAGATCATATCAAGTGCTTCATTTAAAATCTATACCTACAAAATGGTAATTGCGCAACAAATTCTTTTTAGACAATTCCTTATTCAATAGCCAAAGCAAATTTGTGACATTTTGGTGGAGGGGGACTGACCTTTTATCCCAAGATTCCTGCCTGAAAGAATAAACTTCAGGGAAGAGCTTGAGGTTGGAGGAACAAGAGAAATAAATGTACAAAGCATAGATCAAAGACATAATTTAACATGGGATGGTTGAAGTCTAAACGAATGTTGGCTTTGTTAAACAATAAAAAATAATGACTCATCAGATTGCATAAAACCAAGGGAGATAAGATAATAAACAGTAATTAACATGAAATTGTGAATTCAAAAAATTAGTTACAAACATACAGGAACATATATCATTCATAGGAAGGATAATGATAACAATTTATTTTACATTTTGGCCAGACATAAAAGAGCATTGCAAAGTAAATATTATCTCAGAAGAACAGTGGTCAAATGTGTGATTTCTAAGTGAAATACGAAGGAAATGTAACTAGCACTGAATCAATACATTAGTAGCAGGTGACAAGAGAAATAAATAAACAAAAAGAATATGAAGGAAAATAACTAGCACTGAATACATTAGTAGTAGGCAACAAGAGAAATAAATAGACTAAAAGAAAATGTCCACAGAATTGGAAGTAAAATAGTAGATAAAATTCCAAATATGTCATGAAACATTGAAAATAAATTTATTTATAAAGTGAAAAATAGCCTGAAGTTTCATTAACTGGGGAATGAGTGAACAAAACTAATGTCTCCACGAAACTTAATGGTCTTAGGAAGCAAAGTGGAGTGGAGTACTTATACAGTCAGCATGGATAAACTTCAAAACAACGACGTACGTAAAAGGTCTCAGGCAAAATAAATTCATGGAACCTAGTCTGCTCAGTTGTTTGGGGTGAGTGGTGGGAGACGTACAAATGGGAGGCACAAATTTGGGGGCAGTAGGTGGTGCTCATTCCCTTTATTATGTTGATGTTAAAGGCTCACTATATGTTTAATTTTTAACTAACCTCACAGTTTAAATATGTGCAGTAAATGCTAAAATAAAGTCAATTTGAGAAAATCTATTTCTGTCATTGTTCTATATACTATATCTAACTACAAAGCTTATTTTAAATATACTGTCAAAGAATCTAGTAGTCTATGGTCCAGCTACTAGTTTTTGTAAAAAGAAATTAGGCTAACTCTAATCATTCTTCTATTTATTATGATTATTCTGGTGTTGTAAGTAAGAGCAGAACTGAGCAATTGTGACAGAAACAATGTGAGCTCCATGCCCAAATACTTGCGCCATCCCACCTTTTGAAGGTGACACAAGATTTAGTTAGGTTAAAAGTAAAAACGGACAAATGCCTTTGAGTCACCCTGATATTTTACTGTGACCTAGAAGAAGGGAACTCAAAAATTCCAAATAGAAAGAAGTAGGAAGAAGTTGGAAATGCCAATAACCCTGATTTGATCAGTGCACACTGAACAGTGCTTTCTCCTCTGATCTCTTTGTATCTGTGCTGCTGTTCAGAGGAAGGGGTGTACTTCTCAGTTAATCTTTCCTGGGAATGTCTAGAGACACGTCTTTTAGTTTAGTCCAGATGTAATCAAGTTGGTAATTCAGATTAACCATCACAGCATGTAATAACAAAGGACTTACTTCAGCCAATAAGATTAACTATCTTTAATAGATAAATATTAAAAAATGTTTCATAAACCCCAGAGTGAAAACAAAACTAAAAAGATATACTTTAAAAAATATTTGGATATTCCAACTCTTCTGTCTCAGTAATTCATAGAACTACTAAACAGAATGCAAACTATTTTCTTAAAATATTTAACAAGTAGTTCCAAAAAGTGATGTTCATAGGTTTATTTTGATACCATATTCTCTATATACAGAACATATTTACACAAAATGTATGCTATATACAGATTTTTAAAAATTTATTCTAGCACAAGCCATTGTAATTTCTTAATTATATCAGACTGAATTTTCTTTTTTTTAAATAGAAGTGTTTTTTAAAATATATTAGTCATTCATTTTCAAGCAGAGAGAGAGAGAGAGAGAGAGAGAGAGAGAGAGAGAGAGAGAGAATGAGAAAGAGAGAGAAAGAGAGCACCAGGGCCACCACCTTGTGGGTCTGGCTTATGTGGGTACTGGGGAATTGAACCCGGGGCCCTAGGCACTAGAGACAAGTGTCTTAACCACTGAGCCATCTCTCCAGCCCCAGAATGAATTTTCTGATTGTGAAATAAAGCAAGTTTAAGGGTAGCTTTGCTTTCATAAAATAGCAGTATGAAAGTCACATATTTTAAGAATTATGCATGATGAGAAAATTAACTTGGGCTCTTTTGTGTAGGTTTGTTGCTATTTTTCTTTTAAGTATGTGTTACAATTTCAGTGAAAATATTGTTTAAATTTCCATACTGGCAGTGTGAGAATGAAACCAGAATGCCCTCGTGTAGCAAAACTTCCAGTAATGAAGTTGGAGACAATAGGGTTTTAAACTGCATATGTGGGCTCATGAGAAAACCCAGAATAGGTCCAAGAGATGTCAAGAGGAAGCTGAAAGTTCCACAGTGGCACTTGGAGGGGGACTGGACCTGGAGCAGATCTCTCGGGTTCAAGCAGACAAGATTCAATATCCATGCACCACAGGAAGTAAACAAGGCCCTCAAACCTTAACAAATAATAAGTCAAAATGTTGCAGCTGGGCTGGAATGGTGGGGTAAAAACGAGTCATCTATCACTTTGAAAAGAAGATAAAGGATTTTTTTTATGTCTTGACCTGGAATTTGATATGTGTGTAAAATAGACAACCATGTAGGCTTGAAGATTGACTCTCAGCCACCTGTAGTTTCAAGAAAATCCTCATGTAAATATTAACAAAAGCACAGTTACAAGGTAGTAAAACTAGAATGTTGGATAGAAATAAACACCATGTCTACATTTTTGGTTGCATTGCTAAGACGTATCTCCTTAGATTTCAACAAATGAATTATATTTTTTTATGATGTGCTCACAATGCAAAGTTATACAACTAAATTGCCAAACAGTGGGCAGCAGGTGAGTCTTCCAAGCTTCAGAAAATGCTTCCACAAGCTCTCTCGGCTGGCTGGGAAACACATTACCACATTTCACAGTTAATTTCATTTAAACATTATTTCTTTGAACTGTGTGGTCTTTTGCCTCATAAATGTCACTGCTATTAATCATAAAATAATGGTGCTTTCACTTTATGAAGAAAAATGTGTTAGAATTTACAATCACCTATTTTTTAGCATTGAGATAAATTCACATACAAGTCTCCTAAATTACAACATTCTTAGAAATCTCTAATTTTCTCTTCTGTTTCTCTTGTTCAGGTCCAACAGACATAACATCATATCTAACTCGAAAATAAAGTTTATAAATTTGTGATCAGTATTAATTACTGCTAAAGAAGGAAGAATTATTTTTTTATTTGATATTAAGCTTTAATGATTTTAAGCATAGACACTATATATTGATGTGTATGTGTGATTATAAATTCCTATTTGTAGATTAGATTTTAAGAAATGAGAAGCAAGTAAATTTGATAAGTTTTATTATATGAATTTAATTTTTATTGAATGATTGTCACAGTCAGCCACGCGCTACTGGGATGAATCTTTATACCAGGCACAGTTTATGGGAGGAAAGGACTTATTGAAGCTACAGATCCAGGGGAAGTTCCATAATAGAAAATGAGGCTAGCTCCCTTTCACAGATCCAAGCAGAGAAAGGAACCCATCACCAACACACACACACACACACACACACACACACACACACACACACACACACCAAGCAAAATAGTCAGGAGCCAAGTGAGAGAAATTTCCTTCCCCTTTATATAACTTTAGAACAGGGTCTTGCAACCCTATCACAGATTTGTTGACTCCCAGAATCTGGAATTTCATTCCTGCACTGCCCTTCCAGGAAAGGACATTTGTTTCTAGCTCCCTGAGCCTCCTTACATCCTGTGCCCTACTGAGAGAGCTGCCTTCCTATGAACATCCTCAGAGACCAACCTAAGATTACTAAAAAGATCACGTTGACAGCAAAACCTAACCATCACAATGATCTTCTGCAATCAGCATTTTATTTTCAACATGTTATCTACTGGCCATTTTTCTTATAATCTCAGTTTATAAGGCATCACTAGGCTGAGCTCATTTATCTTCTGCACAAGACTTGAAATGTTTGGTGCAGTTTACATGAACTTATTTATTTTATATTAAGCATTTATCATTGCATGTTAAGTAGGGTTAGGATAGCTTATAACTTATTTTATCCAGTAGAGTCCTAATTGTGATTTGTACTCAGTCTACTAATCTGACAACTATTAGGTGACTATTGGTTAACTTCTGAAAGTTCAAAGACTCCATGAATATTCAATAGTAACAAAGGATCTTGGCAGAGAAAAACAAGACATGTTTTATCCAGATGTGCTTCTGAGAACTATGTAGATACATAGGAAAGAAATCTGACTAAATCTGCCATGGTTCCTCTACTCCACTTAGAACTGATATTTGGAATGGCTGTTGTATGAAATAAGAGGGGGAAAGAAAAAGAGAGAGGGCAAGATGGAGGGAGGGAGGAAAGGACAAACTCAAGTAAATCTGAAGTCCAAGGAGTGCCTGTAGGAATGATTATGAAATTTCTTTTCAGAACAGAAATTGAGATTGTCAAATCTGAATTTCAGGCATTCTGGTTAATTGTTAGGAGAGAGAACATAGCCCAAGCCTGCAATTTCTTTAATTGAGGACATATATATCATTTTAAAAAGAGATTTAAGTATTTCAAAGTATCGTGACTCAGTCAAGTCACATTATCAGGATGATTTGTGAGATAATGTGTGTGATTTCTATTCCTAGAAGAATCAATCTCTAGGCACCTCATCCATGAAATTATAAGAGAGGGAAGAGACACACAACCAAGGAATGATGAGGGAGATATAACGTCTCTGTTAGCAAAGAGTATGGGTGATCCAGGGACCCATAGGAAAAAAGTCATACATACCCTGAAGGATCATTGAGGAACTCAAATGACATGTTGAAAGCTGGGAAGAAATCCTGGTGAAGTGGAGGGGAAAGTGTTGCAGGTGGTTGCGCAGGTGAAGGGAGGTAACGTGGCATGTTTAGGGAAAGATAGTTCTTTCTTGGCATTCACCAGATAACCTTGGTAGCTCCTTCAAAAATTCTTATCAGCTGTTGTTTTCAAAAACATTCACTTCTTGACTGTCCAATATTGGCAAACCAATGTTGACAGGTGGCCTTAGAGCCTGGCACTTCTCAGACGTGTTTTAGAAAAGATTCTTTCTAGGAGGATAAAACAACCTGACTCACATGGGGTATTTATTATCCAAGCTTAAGCTCCTCCACATTTTATTCTAGTGACTTAGTTTTACACAGTTGCTTAGACCATGGAGACAGATTCTGCCTTTGTGGGTCACTTCTTGGAGTCATTTTGTCCTTAAATCAGGATTTAATAAATATATCCCAGTTCTAGGGACTGTGCTAAATGCCAGAGCTAAATAGGTTCAATTAAGGAGAGTTTCAGTGAAACCATCACTCAAGGTTTACCTCTGTGCGATCCAATTTTGTAACAAATGTTACATTAAAAATTATCCTTACCAAAGGATAGTGTCTGTATTTCTCTTTTGTTGTTGTAACCAAATACTTGACAATGAAGAACTTTAAGAAGAAGAGTTTATTTTGGCTAATATTTGGAGGTTACAGTCCATCATGGTAGGGAAGGCATGGTGGCAGAAATTCGAGGTAGCTGGTCGCATTCAGTACACAGCAAGGAAGCAGACAATGTTGAAAGTTTAACCAACTTTCTTCTTCTTCTTCTTCTTCTTCTTCTTCTTCTTCTTCTTCTTCTTCTTCTTCTTCTTCTTCTTCTTCTTCTCCTCCTCCTCCTCCTCTTCCTCCTCCTCCTCCTCCTCCTCCTCCTCCTCCTCCTCCTCTTCTTCTTCTTTTTTGCAGCCTAGGATCCTGAGCCAATGGAATGGTGTTGCCCACATTTTGGTTGGGTGTTCTCACCTCCAATAACCTAATCTAGAAAACCCCTCATAGTTGCCTGGAGATTTATTTCTGTGGTGATTCTAAATTTCATCAATCTGACAAGATTAACAATCACAGTTCTATATTTGGTTTTTGTAATATGACACCTGAATTAACACATACCTATTGAAAAACAGGAAAACTTTACTTTTATCAAGTTATATCCCATTAGCAAGATTCATGGAAATCATTAATTATAGTGATAAACTAAGTAATTAAACATTAATTGATGAGTGATAAAAGTTGCCATTGTCTCCAAAATAGTTTTATCAGTGTGTAATGATTAATCTAAAATGTCAAATAGCTCGATTTAGAATTACTATGAAAACAAACCTCTGGGTATATCTATGATGGTATTTCCAGAAACATTTAACTGAGGAGGAAAGACCCTCCCTGAATTTGGGCAGCATCAGTTCATGGGGTGGGATTCTGGACTGAATGAAACAAGAGAACTAGTGTGAGCTGAGCACCAGCATTCATTTCTCTTTGTTTCTTTATCACATATGCAATGTGACCAGCTGCTTCAGGCCCCTGCCACCTTGATTTCCATGCTGTTATCACCTGTGACCTCAAACTTGTTTTTGTCACATATTTTTTCATGACAACAATAAAAGTAATTAATACAAGGACCTGTACGAGAACATCTTCTACCTCTACCAGGAGATGTCAAGAGAGGCTGTCTGAAGGAGGTGGCATTTATCCTTCCTAAACAAATAGTATCTCCCTGGGTTTTATAATTACAAGATAATGGAAGAACTAGACATAAATTATGTAAGTAATGGGTAATAATAAATGAAAGAATGAAGGAAGCCCATGGACAAGGAGGAAAGATCATATTGTGATGGCAACACCCGTGCAAAGATACAGAGATGAGATTCAGCACAATACAGTTGGTGTGGGTGACTTCAGGAGGGTGGTTAGTGTGTGAGGCAGACAAGCACAGGTAAAAGTTTAACAACCTGAAACACCACTTGGCTTGGGCTACAGACATACCCTTGTTTTTCCCAACAATGAACCTGGCAACTTGCAGGCAACATAGGACCCCCACCTGCACCAAGCTGCACACACCCCACTTCAATCAATGGGATAATTCTCTCCTCTGAAACCTTCAGGAACAAGCCCCTTTGTGGTTAGTTCCTATTCAAATACATTCCCTTGAGTTAAGAGACCTGGACTGCTTTCAGGTGCGTGTACAGAACGACAATCTGTTCTTTGAGTGAACCTTAATGACAATTCCCTATTTACTAGCTTATGCCTATGAATAACTGGGTATATATGGTTAAAGTCAGATGCGTCGTGGAGACAAGTGTAGTAGAAAAAAAGCTTATATAACTTAAATTTGTCGATCAAAACAGAGAACCATCTGTGAGATGAGGAGACTAAGAACTATGTCCCTTAGGTCTTCCTTCTCTTAGACCCCACAAAAAAGCCCAAACAGTAGCACTGCTCCTGTACACTCTAGCCAAGGACACCACTGAGCTCTCGGAGCCCTTCCCCTTCTTCCCCTTCTTCATGTTATCCTTGATTTACTCTAGTAGTTTCTTGCTGTTTTATGTTCTTTTTTCTAAAAAAGGGTTTATTTTGGCTTACAGACTCTAGGGGAAGCTCCATGATGGCAGGGAAGACAATGGCATGGGCAGAGAGGCTGGGCATCACCTCCGATACAGCAGGTGGCAAAGAGCAGCAGGAAGGTGTGCCTAACACTGGCAAGGGGAAGCTGTCTACAACACCCAAACTTTCTTTGTGCACCTTTTCCAATCCCTTGAATAAGAAGCTAAGAACCTGGAACTTCCCAGCCTTTGACCAGTGGTGACAGAAGGAAAAGCAGGCAGAACAGGATTTATCAAGCTCTCTTAATCCCTCATACCAGGAGAGTAATAAGTGCTGCCGTCATTGGTATGACTCCTCAGCATCTCCAATGGAAATCTATTTGCTCTTGGAAATCACATGCACAAAACCAAACTCTATCCTACCACAGCACCTCATGCCTTACATTCTTCAAGTCTGGGTGATTCCACATTCAAAGTATGCCCAGAATTCAGACTTTCTCATCACCTCCTGGGACAAGGTATCATCTCTCACTTCAATAAATACTAGAACATATTTGACTATCTCCCTACTTCTGGACTGGCTTGGTCTGGTCCCCTCTCTTTGTGAACAGGTCCAAACACTATGTTCAGAACCTTAAAAGAGTCAACCTTGCTACATTAGTCAGGGTTCTCTAGAGGAGCAGAATCAACAGAATGAACTGTAGTAAACAAAAAGGGGATTTATTGGATTAGCTCATGGAAGTCGCACAATAGCAGTCTGTAAACCCAAGAGTCAAGGAACCAGTTGCTGCTCAGTCCAAGTGGCTGGATGCCTCACTAGTCTTAATCCAGCACTGAAGGCTTGAAGGCTTCCTGGGGAGCCGCTGGTCTTCAGTCCGGGCTGGAAGGCTGAGGAAGCTCTGTTTCAATGCTGAGGAAGAGATGCATGACAAAACCAGCACCAGCAACAGGGCAGGCAGGCAGGGGGGTAGGCAGGGAGGATGTACAGGAAAGAGAGAGAGCATGAAGAGATTTTTCTCCCCCTTTATATAGCCATAGGGTGGGGTCTTGCAACCCTATCCCAGACTTAATGGCTTCCTGAGTCTCTGGAATTTCTTTCCTGCACTGCCTACACAAGAAGGGATGTTCATTTCTAGCTCCCCTGAGCCTCCTAACATCCTGCCCCCTACTGAGAGGCTGCCTTAATGTAAACATCCTCAGAGACTCACCCAAGGTAATTACGAAGATCAAGTAGACAACAAAACCTAACCATCAAACTTTCACTCTGCTCAAGGGAAAGATTGACAGGACAAAGGACCAACAAACCTTATAAGATTTCTCTTCCCATGACTCTTTGACTTCACATCCTGCTATTTCCTCAGCCTCTCACTTTCTCCCACTGCCCCAGGCTCCTCAGTCTTCCCTGAACTCAAGCCATCTTCCAGGTGTGATTCTAGTACTTCCTTATCATTCTCAGGTCCCTCAGTGGCCCATGCTCACATGTTTCTAGTCTCTGCTGCCAGACCACAGCCTCAAACAGAGCTTCCAGGCCCCCTAACTCAAACCACCACTCATCCTGCCTTGCTTTTCTCTGTGCTACTTGTGATGGTTTGGATGAGATGTTCTCTGTAGGCTCAAATGTTTCTATTTGGTTTCCAGTTTATGGCAATTTGAGCAAGTTGTGGGGTCTTTGGTAGGTGGCACCTTGCTGGAGGAGATGTGTATCACTGGAGCCCTCAGACTACTTCCTGCTGATGCGGAGGTGTGACCCAGACTTTCTGCTCAGGTCTGCCATGATTTTCCCACCATGATGAAACTTTCCCTCACACTGAAATCAAATGAACCCGTTCTTTCCATAAGCTGCTTCATCTGTTTTGTCCCAGTAATGAGAAGGCAACTGCTATAGTGCTTTCATTTCTTTTTTTTAATTATCTAAATCTTAGTTGAATGTAAACTAATTTAGGGTATCAATTCTTAAAATTTTCATATCGATGGGGAGTGGGTGATGGCTACTGATATAATCTGTGTATCCAAAGCCTTCCCTTACACATAAGAAACACTCAACAATGTCTAAGTAACTTGTCCTTATTTTCCAAATGAGGGTCCTAGGTACAGTGTGGCTAGCAACCTGCACAAGCTGATTAGCCTTTCCATGAGTGATGATGGGTAGAATTTATAGAACTAAAGTTCTTGTTTAGGCCCTCTCTTTTTAGAAATATTAGAGCTGGAATCAGAATAGAGGTTTGATGAAGGTCAATGATGTCTTTAGGGCCTGCAAGCTGCTGTCTTTGTTACAGAACGTGACAGGAAGGTGACCCCATAGAGTTACCTGTATATATATCTATATATAGGCTGTAACTCTCTGACTATCAGATTATGGGCTCTTCCAATTTCTTTTTCCTATTTCTTCCTCCTCTTCCTCTAGGTCAGAATCACCTTTTGAAGGTTCAAATAGGATGGGTATAGTGTGAGGGATTTTAGGGGTCTCTATTATGAAATGGGCACCACTGGGCTAAAGGAATACTTTGAAGACTTATTTCTGAAAGGGCTACTGATGGTTTCATGGGGTTGTTCTTTGACAGACTCTATGGAAAAAAGAAAAACACCTTTATGATAAAAATTACCTATTTCTCTTTGACTGTTTTTTTGATAAATATGTGTGAAATTTAAAGTATTTCAAAGAAAAAAGAGTGATTCTTGTTCAATGGAATTCTCTAAGGGGAGAAAAACCAATCGGAGAGAAAGGAGATTTATCTATTGTCAATGTGTCTTTATGTAGAGAGACAAGCTTTGATGTAACTGATAGCTTGGTTATATAATAGTCCAAGAATACAGAAGTGGCATGTGATGTATTATGTAGCACTTGAGACCAAAGTTTGTGTCTTTTAGTCTAGCATGAAAGTTCACCCTGAAAGCTTTTCTTGAAAAGAGAATTTCTTTGTAATAAATCAGGAGGCCCTGTAAAAGTCATCTTTTAGTAGGCACCTTACATACACTTTGGAAAAGAAAAAACTTGTTAAGTCATTAAGCTTAATGACCCTGCAGCATCCCAGGATGCTACAGAAGCTAAACCTTTAACTAAGAACTTCACTTCTAAAGGAAGTAAGTATTGAACTTACCAAAGAGAAAATTTAAAGTGAAGATTAGAAAGGTGAGCTATTATGAAAGAGCTATAACTAAAACTAAGTCATTCTTATTTATTTATTTCTCTAAGTCATTCTTTAATAAGGGCAGTTAACATTTCTAAAGATGTTGTACTATTCACTGCATATCAGAACGTAGCTTAATAATAATCATCCAATTGAAAAAAATTAAAGGTAAATTCCAGAACCAGGAGGTCAATCAATTAAATCAGGACTCCTTGTAGGAAAGTGCACATGCATGAACACATGTGTGTGCATTGTATAAGCAAAAAAGTCATCCTGTAAATAGTATGAATTGACAGAAAAAGCAATGAAGCTCAGTAAGGTTGATCTTATCTCTAGGTCTTCAGTGAGTGTATATTAACAAAATGGTAATTCAAGTTCCATAGTTATGGATTTAGCATAGAGAATGTAAACAAAATTCAAAAGTGAAACACATAATACAGGGGGAATAATATGTTATGAACTCCATAAGAAATGTAACAAAGAGAATATTTCCTTCAGTGTCCGGCTTCTAACAAGAGCTCAAACACTGTTCACAACCAAACACTGTCATGATTGTAATTATGATCATTATCCAAGAACAACTTTATGTTAAGTGATTTATATGCACTGTTGTTTGATTTAATTGCTTACAGAAAAGAAAGCTAAGAATGTTGAATTAAAATTCCTTCAGACCAAAGTTGAGCACTAGTAAATGATAATCTGCAAAAATCTAAATTTGAATAAAATAGGTCCAATTCCATATTTGCATACAGATAATTCCTTTCATCTGGCCATCTGAAACCACGAATTGTAATAGACACCAGACAAGCATATGACCTGGAGTCTGTTGAATCACTTTTCTAATAGCTCAGATGTTTGTCTTCTTAATTTATTATGACCAGCCACTCACTCCCAGTTCTTTTCCCATCTTTCCTTCTGGCACTGAAGTTCAGTCTCCCATTCATCATTCAGAGATATACTACTTGTCTTGTTCTTGTCCAAATTATTTGCAAAGATGCTGTAATTTAGTGTGGGCAACCTGAGTGAGTGTTACAGTGAAAATTATTGCTTGCCTAAGGTTTCATTTTGGAATCCTGATAAGTCATTTCGAATGTGAGCCATGTTGAGTACATTTCAATTTATTACTTTTTATAAGTGAACTAATCTAAATTAAAATCTCACAGAATCAATACCTCATTTTGATCATAGAGTGTTCTGATTCTACCTCCTAATCTTTCATCTAGCATTCCCCATGGCTAGGAAATTTCTAACAAAGAGGGACTGGTCTACATCATACTATGGAAATAACGTATCTGTACTCTGTTTTATATAGATGAGTCCAAGCTCTACCATATATGTGGCATTGTCTTAACCCCTTTATTTATGCTGCAGTACATCTTCAAAATCCTTTATCATGAAATTATCCAAGGCTTACTGTCTTCATGTGCATGATTACAATCTGAAAACTGTCAATATAGATTGTATCATGATTTGTTCAGCTTCAGTTTCTTATTACAGTAATAGCCATCAACCTGGAAAAATAGGTAGAGACCTTCAGGTTTCCCAATGTTGTTTAATGCCCTTCTCACAATGTGTTTGTCTTGACAATATCCTTTTGCTTTCTAAAGGACTAGTGTTGACTCAGGGGTTGCAAAGAATTTTTAATGCACATGCTATAAATTTCCATTTCTGATGACCTAGAAAAGAACAGAAGCAAAAAAAAAACCCACTCTGCTAGGGGAATTTATTCTCATAACGGAGTATTTAAAAAAAAGTTTTCAAGGGATTTATTTAGTCAGGTCTTGTTTTTCCATTATTCTTTTATGCCCCAGTTGCATTGCATAGTCTATGGCCAATCCATAAAAAGAATAATAAGAGTCCCATTTCATGCAGCCACGTACGAGCACGTCTGCATAAAATAGGTGATGCATATATTTTATGTCCAGAATTCCAAATGGCCACTCATATTTTTTCTCTCACATTTCAAGGTTGGGTTCATAGCTTCTCAAGAGCAAAAGATCTTACAGACCTTTGGCTTCATGAGCAGGGCTGTGTTGGTCTTACTTGTGGGTTGTTTCTAATTCCCAGGACTGGACTCTAGACTCAGCGAATAGCAAGATCTCAAGAAATGTTTGGGAATAATCTTTCTTTTTTAATATTTTATTTATTCATTTTTCAAGTAGAGAGATACAGAGAGAGAGAGAAAGAGAGATAGATAGAGAGTTCACCAGGGCCACCACCTTGTGGGTCTGCTTACATGGGTACTGAGGAATTGAACTGGGGCCCTTAGGCACTGGAGGCAAGTGCCTTAACCGCTGAGCCATCTCTCCAGCCCAGAAATAATCTTTCTTTTCTCTTCATTGTTATCCAGTTTACTATTGACTGTTACTTAATGCTTGAGATATGCTTAAATTCTGAAAAATGTCAAATATATCAAATGCCTATTGAAACATCGACAGAGATTGAACTGAGCTCAGAGAGGACTTTGAGGAGACTGTGGATAAGCTCTACTAGGCCTTGAAGAATAGGTAGCATTCATACAATTGGAAAGGCAACACAAGGGTGGTAAGGAAAGGAGAAAGCCAATGAGAATCATCTTTGGAAGAAGAAATGGTTGTGAACTAGTGATGTTTAGATACAAGAGTGAGAAAATGAGTAACTGGTGATGCTTGGACACAGCATTACTACAAAGTTATCTTGTTCTGGAATGTTTTCAGTGACACTGTAAATGGTTCATGCAGATATCACAGTTACAACAAGAATTGGATGGGTTTAGAGGGTTTTTTCAAAAATATATGAATCATTATATGTATGTACTCAAGAATATATTTGGTTTCTGATTGCAAATGAGTCATTTGGCCAAATGTTGATTGAGAAATTAAAAATGAAAGCTAAGTAAACATGACTCATGTCCCAGGGGAGGAAAATGAATTTGGAGAATTGTTCACACACTTCTCTATTTGAAAGAAGCCAACACCAGACAGTAAAGAAAGGACTAAAAGCACCAGGTGGAGAAAGATCCAGAAGAGGAGCAGGTACTTGGTGCCTTGGGTCATTAGCTTAGCAATTCCATGGGCTGCCTGAATGCAACTCAGGGTAACCTTGGGCATCTTCTCAGACTTTCTCATCCAGGAAGTAAGTAGAACATCTCACCTGAGACTTCTGTGGCAGACTTTACACTTGATGAAATGTGTGTCCTGATCCAGAACCAAGGCCAAGCAGAGAGCTGGCATCTGTACAGTGTGGCAGATGGGGCTCAGTCCCTGTCCTGATGTTAGCACCACTTGATCTGATTGTCACTACAGAGAAACCACAAGACTTCAACTGTGAAGGGGGACCTGCTGTATTCTGATCTCCAGAGAGCAAAGTTTGGAGATGTTCATAAAATTGTGGAGTAGTCTGTATGTCAATATTGGGTCATATATATATATATATATATATATTAATGTGGCAGTATGCTACAACTTACAAATAAGGAGGTTAAAAATAGCAAAAGGCAGATAATGATTCATAATTATTCAAATATCTGTACGTTGAAGCTTTGTTAAGTTTTTAAAAAGTATTTTATACATCAGTTGGAATAATAAATTGGTAGTCCTTAGAAAAAAGAGTAGGGACTGTAAGATGAAGTAGATGGTCTTTTTTTTAATATATATTTATTGTCCATAATGAGTTACATTATTTAGTGGGCAAACCATGAGTTGTTATCCCGAATTCCCCAATTCCCCCCCTCCCCATCCCTGATCAGTTGTATATCCTCCTTCGTGGGCTGTCTGTATTAGTCCTTGTGGCAAGGGATCCTGTATATCTTAGTACTCATCCCGGTCTTCCTGGCCCAAGTGAGTTGTTGATGGGTGCTATGCCTCCGGACCGTCTCCCCCACCACGGCTCTCACAATCTTTCCGCCCCCTCTTCCGCTCAGTTCCCTGAGTCGTGGTGGGTGAGTAATAAGGCTGCTTTAATGTTGCGAGCTTAGAGGTCCTTGTGTCGAAAATCCTTGGTTTCTGTCTCATTGGCCTATCCTATGATGATCTTTGAAGATGAAAAAAAAAACAGAAAAAAACTCTTCGTTTAAGTGCATTTGAGAATCAGTTAAGCCAAGTTAACTGGATCTTGTTACTTTTTTCAGAAACCTGTAAAGGTGCGAAGGTAACCAGTTGATACTATGGAAGGCATTGGAAACCATCAGTTTCCCCAGGTCTTCTTGGAGAGCTGCTGGAACTCTAACCTAGCACAGCTCATTGGACGCTGTGAAGACCTCAAGAACTACTGAAAGTTGAAGCAAGGCCACGTGATTCCATTTCTTCTCTAAGTGTGCAAAAGCATCCTCTATAAAGTCAGAGAAAACAACTTTTTGCCTGTCAAATGCCTCATAACTCTGATTCACTTGTGTTCGATTCTTATGAAAACATGCAGTTATTTTTTTTAGGATGCCATTTAGAATTTCTTAAATTAATGTGAAAATATATGTATTCTGGGCCAGAGTAGCAAATTTTATTTAATCAGCATCCCATCCATCACTGCATAATGTATGCAGTCTCTGTGAATGTACAGGAAGGTGCAAAAAGGAAGCTGATGAATTATGGAAACCTTGTATGGATGCTTAGTGCATTAAATACTTTCTGTTAACCGAGAATCTTAACCTCCCAGAAGATACAGCGCAAGTAATTTTAGGTAAACAAAACCTCTTCATCACCTTTAATATTCAAGAAAAGAGAAGCACAATTAGTCATTAGCATGACAATTTAGAAATATCAGCCTATTTTCTTGTGTGCTACACTTAGCTGTATCATGGTTTATATGCAGCCGGTTAACTAAGGGAAAAGATGAGAATTTGCTCCCAACTTCAGCCTTCTATTAATTATGAATATTGCATATCCTATCAAATTGAATAATTAAAAAGTAATTCATAAGTTCACGGCTTACATCATCAATAATGCGGATCACATTTATCATCTAATAATAAATAATAACACCTAAAACTTGGAGAGTTTTAACTTTCCAGTTGCATTAAAAGGACCTCCGGGGAGATTGCCCAGTGGTTAAGGTGCTTGCTTGCAAAGCCTAATGGCCTGGATTTGATTGCCCAGTTACCTATGCAAAAGTAAACAGAGTTTGTCTGCAGTGGCAAGAGGACCTGGCATGACTATCTATATTCTCTCTCTTTCTCTCTCAAATAAATAAAAATATTTTTAAAAGAAAGGCCTCTATTTATAATGAAATTATATGACAACTCATATATGAACACCAATACCAAGTGGCGCTTGTTGATTTACTATGGGTGTGCAGCCTGTTACGAGGATAATATCGGATTTTATACTAAAACATTTTGCTTCAGCAATTTGACTTTTTCTAAATTGTTCCCTTGAGAAAAAATTTATGGTATTGTCATGGTTTGATCCAGGTATCCCCCACAAACAAATGAATGTGTTCTGGGTAATCAATCATCAACTGATGGCAGTTTGGATTTTACAACCTCGATGGAGCTGTATTGTTGGGGGCGGGCTTATGGGGATTATAAACCAGCTTCCCCTTGCCAGTATTTGGCACACCTTCCTACTGCTTTTTCCAGTGCTGTGGCGGAGGTGATGTCCATCCCTCTGCTCATGCCATCGTTTTCCCTGCCAGGATGGAATCTCCACTCAAGTCCATAAGCCAAATAAACCCATTCCTCCAACAAGCTGCTTTTGTTTGGGTTCTTTCTGCGCAGCAACTAGAAAGCTGTCCACAACAGGTATTTTTTTGAGAATTTAAATATATGAAAATACTGTAATTTGATCATAAGACCTTCCCATTACCCTCATTAGTCTCCCAATCCAATTCTAGTGAGCCTGTTCCTCTGTCCAGGCTGCTCACCTCTTCTATACTGGTGTCTTGTGCTTGGCTTCCCCTCTTCCATCATCTGTGTCAAATTTTTATGGGCTCAATATTGTGTGTGTCTTATGGAGGTGATGACCCCACTGTGCACCAGTTCCTTCGTGTCTCGAGGAATGGTTCCCAAAGTACTCCACACCTCCCTCTGGCTCTTTATTTTCTTTCTATTCCCTCTTCTGCAATCTCTCTTCTCTGAGCCTTGGAGGGTGTGAAAGAGATGTCACATCTAACCATGAATTACCAAGAGCCTCTCCTGAGACATTGTTAATGGGTAATTATATAACGTTACTGTTTACCTGTCTCCAATAATGCACCGACCACTTACTGAGCACTTCCTATGCCCATCACTGGGCTGAGCCCTTTATAGGCTTTATTGAGGCCTCATGAGAACCCCTGTATTAGAGTCAACAGATAGTGCGGTAGAAGCCCACAGAGACTAAGTACCTTTTTCAGAGTGACTCAGACAATAAGATATGGACCCAGGTCTGTTGGGATCCTTTCAGATACAATGCTTTGAAGTGTCTCTTCTTATTAAAGGCAGATACAAATATTTGTCTTGAGCATTTCCCAAGTATGTATGAGGTTGTGGAAGATGCTCATTTCCAGAGATGCTTACATCAGTGTGCATTCTATGTTTCAAATCCTTACTGTGGTGTCATATAGGTTGGCAAGTTTCCACTTTGCAATTGAATGACTTTGTAAAGGATCAGTAGAGTGTAAGGGAAGTGGTACCGCTTATTCCTATGCTGGGCCATAGATGTCACGATGCCTTCTGCTGGGAGGCTCTCCCTCTCTCTGCTTGCCTGGTGAAGACTTTCAAGCAGCCCAAGCGAGAATCCTGCATGGCTCTTAGCCAACAACCAGCACCATCCAGGGAGGTTTACTTCCTCCCACCTTAGGTAAACCCAAAGATGACTGAAGCCCTGACCAACATCCAACTATAAAACAAGGAAAGGCCAGGAGCCAGAAGCACTCCCCTGTACTTGCTCTGTAGGGTACATGGGACACATGAAAAGTACATAATAATTCTTGTCTTCAGCCATTAGTTTTGGGAATGAAAAAGGAACAGACAAAGGAAAGCTACAAATAGACGTGTATGTTTTATGTTTTTATAATTTGAATTTTTCTTATAAATCTAAGGTCTGCTTTATACATGTAATTGGGCAGATGTATTCTGAGACCAGCAATTTAAGGAAATAGACATGTTTAGCTGAATAATTTATGTTATGGCTGTGATACAAATAATCAAACTTCCAATGTACACCCAGTTTTCTACAAAGATGCTTGAATAGCGGTCCGTTTAGTTGCCTGTTATCTATCAGGTGGGGAACAAGGAAACAACACCTCCCATTTTCCTTGTTCGTGATCTTTAACAAACATTATCTCAGGATCTGATTTCTCAGGAAGTGTATGAATCTTTGGTTTCTGGACCTGTCAGTGGTACAAGCCCCTCTGAAATGAACACATCCTAAACAATGTGACCCCACAGCCTGGGGATTTGTCAGTGTGCAAAAGTAGCTTAAATGCCATCTGTGAATCCCATCCTTTCATTAAAACAACTTCCTCTATGTCCTGGTTCTCAGTCGGCTTTTAAGTGGCCAGGGTTTTTTGACATAAGATAAATTTGAGATGAGAATATAGTTTGGGGGTAATTATATTGTTTTGTGGGGGGAGAGAAGATGATGCATTTTTTGTGATGTATTATGACTTTTTAATAGTTAAATTTCTACACTTAAACCCAGTTTTGCTTTTATATCATTATAATTTGTTTTCTTAAAGGGATTGCCCCGAATTCTAAGAGCTTCAAGCTTCAAAGAACCTGGATCTGCCCTTAATCACCTTATACCGCAATTGCAATCTCCCTGTGAGATTGTCAAGAAACATACTATTGTCTAAGTTTTATGATGAGCAAATCAAGGTTCTAAAATTACAAACGACTGAACCAAAGTTTTGCATAGTTTGTGAGAACAAAGCAAAGCCTCCCAAAGCCAGATCTCTGATGGTTCAGTGCTCTTTCCAACCACCCACTCTGCGGCCAGTACATATCCTTTACTTCTTCCTTGAATTGCCCATCAAAAGCTCATCTAACCCAAGGCCCATTCTTTGGCATCCTAGCCTTTCCTCTGATTGAGTTGATAATGTGACCCAGCTTCAATTAATTACCAATGATTAGAAGCATTGTTTGAGAACTATAGGCTTAGGATGGATTGGTTTTGGAGTTAAGGCACTGGAGCAGGCACATGCAGTTTACATTTTAAGTACAAGGTTTTCCCCCACAAGGCTTCAGAATCACATAAAAAATACACCTGTACATCAGACTGCAAAAGTGATATCTAGGCAGAAGGTACAGCAAGTATGCACAGCAGGAAGCTGAAGGGTGGCTGCATTTGTGGAAGGTATAGGGTGAGTTATGTCATGTGATTAGCCTCATGTGGGAGTTATTAACTCAAACTCACCCTCAGATTCATGCACTAGTCTCCAGGACATTTACCCTTAGTGAGTTGCCACACCACCCCTCCTTCCCCTCCTCTTCTGTCTTCTCCAAAGTAAGGGAATGCAGCCCAGTTCTGCATTCCACTGAGCGTAGTCTGTTTTGGTTATGAATTACATCAAGGAGGTGTCTTGGGTCTTTTTCCAAAGCTAAAACATTAGAGTCCTATTTGTTGACCCACACATGGAAAGTAATAAATCTTCCCTAAGGGCAAAGCTGAACTGGGTAGAGCTGGGACACGGGGACAATTGATATCAATGAGTCTTAAATGGTAATAATGAATGCTCAAAAGAGCTCTTCCCAAAATGTCCTTCAGCTGATAATTTATTTCCACTCCTTTCCCTCTTCAGAGGCAAAAGTTTAATGGACTCTTTTTGTAGCAAATCTTAATGTAAAAGTTAATATGCAGGCGAAGTGACCCAGTCCCCTTGACACATGTATCTGATTTCCATTTAGTAAGAAAGGGAGGAAGGCAGGAGGAGTCATGGGTCCTTTGCTGCTTCAAAGAGCACTTTGTGTCTGTTAAGATTCCTTTATTAGTTTCTTATAAATCTCTTGCAAAGGCAGCAAATTGCAGGGCTATCTTTTTCAATTAACTAATAGCATTTTTGTTAAAATATATTTTCCCATTTGGTATTAGGTATATTATTTACAATTGATATTTAATATTACATTATACCTCAGTCATGCCATTTAATTTGTTTCAAGATGAATGAATAACCAATAAGCCATTAATTTGATTAGCTCTATTTCCTTCACTTCGTGTTTAAGATATCCTATCCAGACCCTCTTTTCCCCTCTTCACATGATCATTTAGAATTTCATGGTGAATCACTCATTAAAACATTCATTAATCTGCATATCACTTTGTCCTAACCCTTCTTATCTCTCTCACTTCTGAACACTCTGAGGATTCCAAGTCTTGTTCTTATCAGCTTCTGTTTGATATTCTCCTTTCTGCCTTTAATAAGGTTGAGAATTATATTCACCAGGACTCCAGCCCCTCTGCCCAACCATTCACTGAGCAGTGAGCTCTTTCTGAGTGGGAGATACAACTGCAGGTTAACAAAATGGCCAGCACCACCAGGAAATAATGAGGAGATTGGCCACATGTTTATGTCGCATCGTGTAACCATGTAGATCAGATGAGAGATCCGAAAGGCGATTTTAAGATTGCAGGAAGTTGACACAAGAAATTTTAGGATGTTTTGGTAAGATTTGCTATGGCCCCTCTTCACAAAAACCTGGAGTGAAGATTCCGGAGTGTGTGCAGGGGATGAGTGTGGCTGGGCTGTACGAGATGTTGAGACAATAACTGGATTCACCACATCCTAGAGTCGTCTGGAGCAAGTTTGCCCTCTGCTTGTCTTTCCTTCTAGGCTTTACACCCAGTTTCTGCTTGCAGAATAACCCCAGGAAGGAATGATCAGCTCCTGCTATGGGTACCGCTGTTGTATTAGCTTTGGTTTTTGTTTTTTTTTGGGGGGGGGATTATGGAGAGTGCTTTTGTTTGTTGTTTGTAATATTTAGGAAAGAGTAGATATGTCCAACACTGTGAGGTGAGGATGTGGTATCTCAGCTTTCAGGGCCATACTGACTCCCTCATTCTCTGCAGGGAGTTCTTTTCTCTTAATGGACAATAAGCCCACACAAGGCTCTCTACTACCCATCATAGCCTGTGCATCAATTTGACCACATATTTCTAGAACAAAGCTGGATTTCTTCTACTCGTCATCTTGCATTCGTATAATACAAAAATTAGTTACAATTATGTGATCTGGTGTTCATGTATTTGTAACCTTCTTCCTTATGGGACAAGAAGTTATTTGAAGAAGGAAATGCTTTAGAGGAAGATTCCTGATCACTGACAGACTCAGTGTCCTTCATTGGTTAGTTACAGCCACATGTATGTTGCATTGACTTAAACCAGAAAGAAAAGAAGAGCATCTAGTCAGTGCTGTAAGATGTTTCTTGCTAATAAACTCTTGGTCAGACAACAGTCTGAAAGTAAAGCTTAGTCTGCGAGTCTTAAGCTGGTAGTAGGATTGGATTCCTGTTCCCATTTTCTCTTTATCATGTAGTCGTGTGTCATGGAGAAGTTGTTTAATGTCTCACAATATCCTTCTCTGATAAGCGGGCTGGGTAGTAGAAACTGCTGCTTACAGTAAACAAACGATGAGTAAAAATGTAAGCCTAGAAAACAGTACTCCCTAGTAAATGCTGTCATTTCAGTCTTACTACTAATTGTCAGTAAAGACTGGAGACTTCTTCCTTTCTCTGAAACATGCGCAGTCTGCCTTAGCTTGGCTTGTGGTGTGGACTGCTTCAAGCTGTCTGATCTCTTGGTCCTTTGCATCTGGAGTCTCTCCAGTACTGGCATTTTCTTTCAGCCCCATTCTTCACATTTCCTTTGCCTTTTAGAAGATGCTTTCCCCACATCCCTGCCCTTTAAAAGTTTCTTCTGCCTTTTCCTCCCTTTACTCCCTTAAACCAGTTCCCTTGTGTCCTTTGTCGTTCCTCTCTCCACCCTTGCCTCCCTCATGACAGATAAACCTGCTTAATTATATGCTTGGTTCTGTTCCCAACTGTATCCAGTGAGTTCCCTTATTCTGGAGCTTTCATTCGTGGGCTGAAGTGCCATACTGATGTTTGTGGCAGCAGGAGCATCTCTCATTGGGATCTTATGACCACCACAGCAGAGAAATGTTTGAATAGATATGGGAGTCATGTGCCACTGAGGGTGCCAGTATGAGGACTCTGATTCCCAGTGAAGGGCTCCACAGACCTCCAAGGCACCGGCCCAGTACCACCTGCATGCCCCAAGTCTAGCCAGGAGGGCAGTAGAGTCATGGTGCACACAATTCAATTTTCATTTTCCTTGAATAACCCAGAGTAAAATTTGCAATTTGCTATATTATGAATGTTGTCAACATGTAGGGAACAAGACCACTGTTTACCCAGTTCACTCTGCCTAATCATACCCTGGCTGTCTTTTTGATTGCTGATTCATTTTGTTTACACTTACAAGGAAAGAAATGTATTCCAGAAAAAACGTTTGTCTAGATGAGCTCAGAAGCCAAAGCAAACTGAAATGATAAGTTAAAATGTACTGCTTCTGGGAAAAGGTCTAAGGATAAGGAGTGGATGGGTCCTCAGGCAGAACAGTAGCCAATAAATGAGTCTTGGATTGAAACTGACTTCTTAGATGCACTGAACACTCAAAGACTATTATCTCCCAAAGGTATGTTTTTATTGGCCAGTGAGAAAACACTCGTCTTTCTTATGAAAAAAAAAGTTATCAATTAGAGAATTCAAAGAACCAGAAATCTCTATTATTTATGTTTTTTCAATATAATTTTTATGATATATGATGGGCATGTAACTATGAATAATTATGTTATAAAACTATACATGAAGATGTATATAGTTGTGTCCCATAAACATGTATTGCAGTATAATGCAATTATTGGTGGTTTGCCATAAAGTATATAGGAATATATACAGGACCTTTCTTGTTTGTTGAATGCCGAATATTAAAACCTATGTTCGATTTAGTATATGTAATTTTTGCTAACTATGCATGCTGTTTTTTGTCTGCTTTGAGTGTCCTCTTCCTCAGTGTGACTAAATTCCCAATTTATTTTTGGAGAACTATCTCTTCCTTAAGGCAAACCACACAATAATATATTTAAAGGGCACCCATTTAATGAATAAGCTTTCAGAAATAATTTATTTACTTTTCCTCTTGGATTGTCAGGTAGGTTTCTTTGGCTGCTCTTTAATTCGTTCTCCCACAAATCTATTAAGTAGGGGTCACTGAGGCCATTTTTTTCTCAAATTCATAATTCAAATTTTTTCCCTTATCACTACAAACTTTTTAGTCTTCCAGGGACTTCTGCTTCCTGAAAACTCATTGTTTCCTCTGTTATTTGTTTTCTTAGGATTTCTGTGACTTATACTTTCCTCAATCTGAAGATGGAATTGAAAGATATAAGAGATGCTTGAGCCTGTTAAACGGGCAAATGTAGCACAGAGGTGTCTTCTGTACCTTTCCTGTGGAGTTAAGGATCTACCTGAGCTGTCTTTCCTCCCCAAGCTGGGAGACTCAGCCACCAGACTGACCTAAAGGACCTCATTAGAACAGTGTCAGTTGTAACCAAAGGTCACAATCTGGATCCAGAACTCTGTGCTAAAAGGAGGATGTGGCCTGATTAATCCACCAGAAATGCTTCGAATTTTAATAACATTTGCTTTCTCTATTGCAATTGTTATATCCCAATGACTTTTCAGAGGATTAATTACAGTATTCTGTGAGAGAAAATTGTAAAACTCAATGGCTCTCCGAACTTGGCTGCAGGGATGATACTTATTTGGCTTAAATTAGGAATTTAAATAGGCACCCAGCAGCCCAGGAGGTATAAGTATTTCCTAGGTCCTCTTTGCAGCCAAGAGACTGTTGCAGGAACACCTGTGACAGAGGAGCTGTGGAGACTGCTTCTCATGAACACTCCATTCACGCTTTTCATCTGCACCTCCAATAAAAACCTGGCGATCTGATGACCTGTAAGAGTAAAAGATAATATGATGCTTGTCAGTCGCCTGATTCATCTGCAACTGAAGCATCTTCTCTCCATATTCCTGGCATGAGGCAGTGATCATTGCAATCTCTTCTACTTGCATGCTTCCTATATTGTTATATATTATCTTGGAAAACAGCAATGCATGCATGCATGTAATTGCCTTGTTTTCCTTGTATTGGGGTTAAATATTACCCTCTTCCCATCTCCAAATCACCTTACTGACTCTAGGAATGACTTGAACTCCAGTGAAGTGCTTTTGTTGTCTTTGGAAAAGAAGTGGGCATGAGCATTTTTTGCAGCATCTGCACATAAACAGAAAGCTTCCTGTATGCCCATTCTACTCTACAATCAATGAATTGTTGCAAAGGGAGCTAGGGAGCTGGCTCAGTTGTAAAGCACTGGCTGCGCAAGCATAAGAGACTGAGTTCAAGGTCCTCAGCTCTCAAGCAAATGCCAGATAGACATGGTAGCCTGCTCCATGAGAGGAACTGAAGGAGTTCCTTTTTGGTACTGAAAACCTAATGAAAAGTCAATGGTTTGGGATTGGGAGATCATAAGCCTTTGGGGAACTACTACTCTTCTGTGGCTAAATTGATATATATGGATATGTTACACCCACCAAACTGCCCTCTAAATACTCATGTTCATGCCCATACAGTAATGGTACTCTCGCTTTGGGTTAGAAAAGCTTCTCTTTTCAGATGTGGTGACCACTTGTGTGACTCAAAACTCACTAAAGGGCTAAGAAGTGACAGTGGAGTGTTCAGGACTAAATGAGACAGCTCTGTCCCACCCTCCAAAGTTCAGGGACCATTGTGGAGAAGGTTGTGGAAAGAATGCAAGAGCCATGGAATTGCCTACAAACAGGGTGGGTCTTCCTGCCATAATTAGCCTAATCTGAAATCTCCCTAACAAACATCCTAGGGGATTCTAGGTCCTGTCAAGTTGGCAATATTAACCATGATGAACACTGTCAGGACAATAGTGGAACAGAGGTGGATTAGCATGGAAAGGTCACTGCACACAGCTGTGTGCACACATGAGGGAGCATGGTGCTTAGACACAGTTGGTTCTCGGGAACGAGGCCCTCTGTCCCACGAGGAGCTGGATAACTCTGCTAAATAAAGCATCTCTGTACACCCTCCCTTGCCTCTACCTCCTGCTTCAGCTGTGACAAACCACAGGTATCTCCAGACATTGCCAAATGTCTTCCAGCTCTCCCCACCAATTTCAGAACCCTGGGAAGGGCTTTCCAAGTGAAGAAAATCGAGCATGCTGCTGCAGAGAAAAGCAGAGGGGAAATTTAAAAGGCATCCAATATCATGGTCAAGGGGGTTGTTCGAGCTAAGCTCTGGGCCTGGTGTAAAAATCTAGGAGGATTTAAGTAATGGCCTTGTGCTTCAGGAAAACCACTTGGCATTTGTGACATGTAGGGACTCTGGTTTTCCTGTAGAGGACAGGCTTTTGCCCCCAGGAAAGCAAAGCTAAGAGCTTGAACAGAAGACTAGGCTGGCAGTTAAGAGCTGCCTAAGTGGTTGAAGCAACAGATACTGCGGAGATGCTTTCAGCACATATGAGTTGAAAGGAACCTTTTCAAAGATTAAGGGACTGCCAACCCCTAGAGCACTCTGTGGAAGCTGCGTGGTCAGTTCAAAGAGGAGGGTGCTGATGAAATGAACAAGCGTGAAGCGAGAATGCCAGGCTCGATGAAGAAGCACTGCCAATGTGGGCAGAGGGAAATGGAGACGAATGCGAGCAGCATCAGGGAGCTGCTCCGAAGTGGAGTCTAACTAACTGCATTAAAGGATTCAGACACAGGGAAACAGATGGTCCCCGTGACATCCTCCGCCGCTTGACAAGCTGGGTAAATAATTGTTGCCAGGGAAGAAATAATAAAAGCAGGATTTTGCCAGCATGAGCTTCTGCCATGCCCTTTGGTTCAGGGCATGCTTCTGGAGGCGAGGAAAAAGAAAATAAATGTGGAGTGATGGAGGGAAATCAATTAGCCCTCACAGATGGGCCTTCAACATCCCAGAGACTGTCAGAGTTGCTAATACAAGAGGTTAAGTAAGATGGGAAGAGAAATAACACAGAGAGGCCTGTGTGCAGGGTGAGAAAGCCTCCCCGCAGGAGTGTCCAAAAATATCCTGGTGCATCTGCTGAGGTGGGACAGGGACCAAGCCAGTCAGGCTGGCACCCAGAGTTCAAGCTCAAGCAGAGGGTGCTGGAGGTCAGGCTTGCAGAAATGGGCTGATGCAGAGATATGCACCCCCCCAATTCCATTGTGAAATATATGAGGATATGTGGGTGTTGGTGGGAGGCCAAGATGGACTGTCCCTGAGCAAGCTGGTATCTTTCAATGAAATATTGATATTTATACCTCTTGGAGCTTCGTGGAAGAGCACTTGCCCAGCATGTGAAGGCCCTGGGTTTCAGGTTCACTCCTAATTTGTTATTTGATATATAAGTAATTTTCTGGAGCATACACTATTTAAATAATTTTGAAGTAAATATTTAGCACATTTTGTACAATCAGAAAAGGGTATAGAATAGAGAATAATGCATACTTCAATAAACTGCATGCATCAGATACTTGTGCTAGACTCTGGCTGTAGGTTATGCTCAACAAATTGAGAAGGAAAAGAGGAAGAGGAGAAAGATGAGGAGGAAGAAGAAGAAGGAAAGAAAGAAGATCAAAGTTATAAGCCCAAATCAACTCTTTTTTTTAATAAACCAGAAAGAGTGTCTATCAACTCAGAGACTGAGGCAATACTTTGGGGTTTTGCTAATGGCTCTTTTGTCATTCATAACTGAAATGTTATTGGCATTTCTTTGGGTATCAAAAGATGGTTTGGTTCATTTTCATCTTTTTTGAATTTTATATCAATAATACACATGAAGCCACCTAGTGCCTGAATGAGACTCCAAACGTGATTGCTATACACAAATTACTTGTATATGTATACTTTTGTATGGTTCCATTCATTTCTGACAGAAGTCAATGAAGGAGACAGAGGAGATGCTAGTATCCTTTTTACCCACTATGTGCGAAGATAGAAGCTTACAAAGCCTATTGAATGTTCTGGGTTCTCAGCTGGTTTTATAAGAGGCTGGGACTAAAAGTCAGGTTTTGTGATTTTTCAGTCTCATGATCCTTCCACTATACTATGATGTTTGATGCAAAGAGATGAGTTTACAGAGTTATATTCATAAACCTAGAGCAACTGTGAGAATCCTCTTGCCTGCAGCTAGACCCATAGTTTTTAAAGTATTTTATTTGTTTACAAGCAGAGAGAGACAGACAGAATGGGCACACCAGGACTTCTAGCTGCTGCAAACAAACTCCAGATAAGTGTGAAACTTTGTGCATTTGGCTTTAAGTGGGTACTGGGGAATCAAACCCAGGTCATTAGGCTCTGCAGGCAAGCAGAGCAACCTCTGAGCCATCTCACCAGCCCCCTGACCCTCTTTTGACCATAATTAATACATACTCGTATTCAACCAAGTTACATTTCAAACAATACAGCCCCACTAAAGCCATTCCTTTACCCAACACACCCTACCTAAACTTAAAGATTAACACAATTTATGTCTTTTAGAAAATTCTCTGTGATTAGTCCTGTCTCAATTGACTCCATGTTTAATGAAAAGTTTGTTAATTCATAGTTGGCCCCATATTGGGTTACACTCTTTTCTAAAACAAAATAGTTATTTTAGCTACAATAAAACATTTTGAAATGCTTTTATGTAATGGGAAAGGGGTTTTAACATATGTGTTGAAAAAGTTGAAATTGCTATTTCGAAAGTAAAATGGTTGGAATTCAATTTCATATGGTTAAGCTTAATCCTAGCCGTTGGTTTGTGGAAACTATTTTTTTTCCAGCTTTGCCTTCCTCTCACTCAAGAGACTTTGCTAGTCTGAGCTAATTGCTTGCCTTTGCACCAAAATAAAAAAAGGTGAAAACAAAAAGCCAAGGGAAAAGAATCTTTCCTGCCTTTTTATGGCTCAAAAACCTGGGTCTTAATGAGAAGAAATAAATTTAAGAAATAGAAAAAATTGCATAAAACGTTGTATGTAAGAACAAGACTTTTCCACCTACTTGGCTAGGAGCAAAACAAATGAAACTTTTATCTTAATAGGTGAAGCTGGCAGAGGAAATAGAGGGAAGGGATTGGAGCAAGCTCTCTCTCTCTCTCTCTCTCTCTCTCTCTCTCTCTCTCTCTCTCTCTCTGTGTGTGTGTGTGTGTGTGTGTGTGTGTGTGTGTGTGTGTGTGTTTACATGATCTGATACAAGAGGATGGACCTAAAGAGACCACCAGTTATGGGAGACGCAGGTTTGCAGAGCACCCAGGCTCTTGTCAAGAGCCATCTTTGTTATTAATGGATGAAGGAAGTCACAAGGCAGCTGAGGCATCTCCTGGTGTCAGCCGGGACTGGGGACATCTAACATTTGCTGTGCCAGAGCCACATTGACCACAGGGCCAGTGTTTGATGATCCCAAGAGGAATGATGTTTCATGACTGTTCCTGGTGAGACATGAAAAAACATTTACATAACCCCTGACAGGGCACCAACATCAGAACAAAGGATTCCATCCAAGCAGGTCTTGGAGAACCTAGGAGCTTGCTGAGGTGACCCAAGGGAGAATGGGTGACTGAAAGGCAGCTGCATCACTGAAAAGCTCACCCCAGCCTGCATGCATGATGACTCATGCAAGTTGTACCTCAGAGCTCCATCCTTCTTACTAGATTTGCTTTACTGCCTCTATATTCTTGGGAGAGATCTTGTTACTATTGTAACTTTCTGAGTTTCCTGTTTTGCTAGCTGTAATCTTATGAGCCTCTTTCCTCCCTCCAGGAGGGAATGTTCAATTTGGAGGAAATAGCTATACAACAAATGATGTCCCTCTGTGCCCTAGAATCTTACACAGCCATGCCTACTTTCTTTCCTTCATATAGCAAATACCCCTTACAGCTGGAACCCCACCTGATATTTCTGTAATGTGTTTGTTCAATTCACCAAAAAAAAAAAAAGGAAGCATCTTTTCAGATACTCTTATTTCTACCTTGTTTTTGCTTGTGAGTTTACAAACCCAAATCTCATTATAATTAAATCCTTCCTTAGGACTTTTCTGCCAAATTTTTTTCATAAATAAATAAGGGACAGAAAAATGCTAAAAAATTAGTAATTTAGAAAATAATTCCCATTGAGTCTCCCTTAAGGACCCTATGATTGAAACAGATGAAGTTCACCCTCATTTCAATGTTGTCTTCAGAAAAAGGGAAGGCACGTAGGATCAGCGGGTGTCAGGTGCTTCAGGAAGGTTAATCATGCTGATATTAGTTGGAGAAAGAGGCAGGAATTCAGGTCCAGGAAGCTTTGCACTAATCCAGTAGAATAGGAACAGGACATTGTTGTACCTGAATTTTTTAAATGGCAGCTTTATTGATTGATTCCGTATCTACAGCATAGGTGAGTCACAGAAACAAATCATTTATTCATACATTTCTTATTCTTTGAAGCACTCAAAATACTGAAAGATTTATGAGGAATAGATAGAGACCAGAGACATTATTGGAAGAAGGAAGATCGATTTCATGGAGATTGCTTTCTAGTCATTAAGTCTCCTTCCTCTTAAAGCTCCACTCTGGCATCTCGGCACAGGTCAAACCCACCCATCGTCAGCTTTTGCAAAGGCTCTGGTTTCATAGCTATTTGTTGAGAAAAGAAAAATTGACCTTGGACAGAAGTAAAAATAAGAGAAGTTAAACGTGGAGCATAGTGTCAAGCCTCTGGCATTTTCATGGACTTGGAGGTAGATCCAGCTGTTTAGAGACTGATCAAGGCCTGAGTGGCCCCTGCCCATGTATCAGTGGGCTGTGCAAAAACCCAACTTACAAAAGATTTGCAAATTCTTTATTTTGACTGTTGCTTTCTTCTCTTGCTTCCCCAGTTGCTCAAGTCAGGAACTGGAAATTACTCTTTTTCGCCTCTTCTGCCTATACATATGTAGTAGTAGTTATTTGTCTTGTTAATGTGACCAAATGACCAAATGCTTATCTCAAAGAGGCTAATATGTTGTTTTATTTCCCTGAGTGATATTTATAAAATAGAGACTGCCTATTCCATTTAAAATCTCACAGAGGTTTTGTAATAACACTTTATATAACTAGTGACAATGAACCATCTGAAAATATTCAATTTATTGAACATTTATAAATTTAATGAACATCTAATCAAGAAAACAACTTGTGTAATTTATTTCTCCAGAAAAAATCACTCCATTTCCCTAAATTTTAAAAAATGAAAAATGCTATTTATGAGACTTTTCTCTAATTTCTAGGTAAATCTTGTCAAAGTTAAGTTGAAATACTATCTCTAATATAGCTTTATTTTGTTGTCAAAAATCTGTACATTATTTACTTTTCATTTAGTTTTATATTGCAACTAGTTTTTTGATTGCTCAGTCTATATTGCAAGAGTAGTATTAAAATTTTTATTGTCATTACAGATACATGATATACTTTCTTCTTGTTATAATATTCTCAAAATATGCTTAACATATCAGCCCATTTTACTAAGTATACACAAGTTCAACACTAGCTTGTATTTCTGCTAAGCTATTCCTTTTGATTTTATATAATAATTCTTTATATCTAATATTGCTTCTTAGGAGGCAGGGTCTCACTCTAGTCATACATTCCTGAAATTCACTAGATGGTTCTGGCTAGTCTGTAACTCATGGTAATATGACCTTAGCCTCCTGAATGTTGAGAATATAGGCATGAGCCACCATACCCACCTCTAATGCTGCTTTTTATGCCATAACTAATTACTCTGGCACCAGTAGAAGCACATCAGTTCTGTTTGTTTCTCAGCCTTATTTTTTAAATTTTTTTATTTCAACATTTTAGAGAGCATTATGTTTTATCTCTTACATTTATAGCTTTCTGAATATGTCAATATCTTTTATTGGTCAATGTTGGAACTATTTATGTTTTCACATATTCACAGAATGTCTTCACATTCTGAACTTTTTATTTATTATTTATTATTCCTTTTTGCCTGCTACAAAAATGATCCATTTTAATTCACTATTTTCCACACATCCCCAATGGTTTGGAAAGTTTATAATTTATAATATATTTTATGTTATTTTTTCATTAGCATATTTTCTGGCTCATAGCAAAAAATATTTAAAAGTAGATTGTAGGGCTTAATGGTTAAGGCACTTGCCTTCAATACCTAACAACCTGAGTTGGATTCCCATGTAAAGCCAGAAGCACAGCAGGGTACATACATCTGGAGTTTGTTTGTAGAGGCTAGAGGCCCTGACATGCCTATTTTCTCCCCCAATCCTCTCTCTCTGTCGCTCTTTCTGCTTGCAAATAAGTAAATAAATAAAATATATAATGGTAGATTGTAATTATGATTATTTTTTGAATCATTGCTATAAATTCTGAAAATCATTCCATACATTTACAGATTGAAGTACTTTTTAAACTAGACTGTATATTCCAGAGCAATTGGGAAGTTTACTGGAACATGGGTAGTTTAATTATGTGTCTGCCTGCGGCAGGGAAGTCAGACTCAGCACTGTGGGAAATTGATAGATTAACTCAATCAAGATCATTCTTAATGATAACAGTTTTTGGATGAGGAAATCAGTCAGTACGAGGTAGTAGGAAAAGCCAGGGAGAGGGGTTGTTTTCTCTGAATTGTTAATTCTTTATAAGGGGCATGTTACGTAATAACTCTCTGTGGAGAGCCCTTCCTCTCACGTGGGGAGATTTGAACATTCCTTTTCAAAATTTATTCCAGGAAGATTTTTGTTTTAATCTCAGCAGTTTGATGGTATGTATTTTCTATACAAAACAAATTTTAAATGCAGCATAGAACATAGAATAAACAGTAAATTGTGAAAAACATACTGCAGAGGAATACTGGAGCCCTAATCATGATACAGGGATCATTGCACATAAACATAACGGTGACACAGGACAACTGCCCATGTTTCCCAATTGACTCACAGTTCAAGATAGCTAGGTAAGACCTCAAACTCAGACAACTGTCCCATATAAGAACTTTTACCTCAGAATAAAGAAAAGAATTTCAATCCATGGGTCAGGGTGGCTTCGGGCATGCCCAGACATTGAAGAAAAGATGTGATTAAGACAGAGAAATCCATACATGTTATTTTGAATGAAAGTTTTTTAGTACCTGCAGTGATTAGGAGAGCTGCAAGCTCTGGGTGGCCAGTAGCAGTAGTGAGTAAAAGTAGCCTGAAACTCATAGTTGGAAGTTTTCTCCAAAGGTACTAGGTAAGAATCATCTTAAAGCCATGGTAGGTGTTTCATTGGATTGATTCTGGGAGATAATTTCTGGACAACACGCATGACCTGAGTGGTTTTCCTTTTGCATATCCCTTTAAATCCACTGATGCTAAGGTTAGAAATGATGCCATTTTGTGCAACAAATTTTCATACTTTGGTAAAGCCTGAGCATTCTTCTTTCTCTTCTCTTGTGCTTGATTGACAAGTGGCTTACTAATCAGGCTGACAAAAAAAAATGAAAAGATAACTGTTTTGTAGCAGATTCCTCTGGATCAAAATATACCCTCCTGAAGAGAGGAAAAAGACTCTGATTCAGGAAGTCAAGAGCCACACAACTACTCCCCAAGGTGATGGGGATGATTAAAGGCAGACTGTAACCAATGTTAATTAGGAATTGAAACATCCCTTCCTGTGTAATGTGGAGTCATGAAGTTCAGGAGATGCGGGAAGTCAACAAGTCTGGGAAAATTTTGCAAGACTCTTCTCTAAGGCTCTATAAAAGAAAACAACTGCTTGGGGAAGGGACTCTCCTATGTAGCTGTTGAAAAATTGTGTCATGAGCTGGGGACTTTCCAATCGAGTTGCCTTTAAGTCATGCAGTGTGCTTGAGATTCTCACTAGCCAAGACACTCTGACCAGATGAGCTGTCTGCAGCTTGGGCAGTGAGCTCCAAAAATGCAGCTTCCCTGAGTTCCACCTCAACAGGAGTGGGCTTTTTAGTGACTCAGTTGCCTTTGAGTAGAATCAGCTATGGAGAAGTCATCATCCAGGATTGTCAAGACTTCTCAATGGTTTCACTGCTTTGGGATCTCCATTGTTTCTGTTAGCAACCCCACACTCTACTCTCTAAGTAACCTCAATAAACTTATTAGATCACTGTGATGGTTAAGTTTTGTTGTCAACATAACCTTTCAAGTAACCTTGGGTGGGTCTCTGAGGATGTTTACAGGAAGACAGCCTCTCAGTGGAGGGCATGATGTAAGGAAGCTCAAAGAAGCCAGAAGTAAACATCCTTTCTGTGTGGGCCATGCAGGAAGGAAATTTCAGAGACTCAGGAAGCCATTAAGTCTGGTATAGGATTGCAAGACCCCACCCTAAGCCTATATAAAGGAGAAGAAATTCTCTTTGGCTTTCGGCCTGTTCCCTATTCTGTGTGTGTGGTGTTCATGATGGGTTTTTTTCTCTGCTCAGACCTGTGAAAGAGGGTCAGCCTCTTTCACTGTTATGGAACTTCCCCTCAATATGTAGTTTCAATAAATACTTTCCTCCCCCAAATTGTGCCTGGTTTGAAGATTCATCCCAGCGGCATGTGGCTGACTACGACATTCACCAAAACTCTTTTTGGTGTAATTGTACATTGTTCTGTCATCTATGCCCTATCTGGGGTGAAGACATTTGTTAGTGTCTCCCCATCATGTATGTACACACACACACACACACACACACACACACACACATATTCACTTTTCAGTCTCTTTCTGCTTCGATAGCCAATGCTAAGCAGGCAATTATCAGCTAACGAGTCAACAAATTCAATTCTTGGGTATCTCTAACAGCTAAAAAGAAACAAATCCTAACTCCATCATTCACAATGTTAGTTAGACCTAATTTATCCGTTTTATATTTGCATGCCTCCTTTGTGTTCCTAAGAAACTTAGAAAATTTTGGACAGGAAGTAATCCAGAGAGTATCTTGCATTATATCAGTAAAGACATATTTGTTAATGTATATGCTTTGGGTATAGTCGTTATAAAAAGCTAAAGTTACATTGTGACTCATTTATTTTTTTAAAAAATTAAGTTACCATCCCCATCAGTATTGTAGAAAATGTGGAACTGTTGAACTAGTGTTGGAATGAAAACTGTTTATTTTCATTATGCATGATGAGCATAGAAATTGAAAATGAATGAGCAATTACTTGAAAGAGTGATTTCATGTCAATTTTGTCTCATAATTAACAGTTTGGCTTGTATTTTACATGTCTTTATTTCCTTTGTAGGATTATTCACTTTAATGTATTTTTAAACAGATTGGCCTATGATTGAATGAAACCAAGAACAGAAAAATGGGTCTTATTTCAAAAGTTTGAAAAGTACTGCCATATGGATAAGGTCCAGGCTCTTTATATGATCTAAAATGGCATCTATGTCCTAGCTCCTCACCAACTCATCAATCTCTTCTCTTTCCATGTCCTAGGTCCTTCATAGCATTATGCTCTTGCTACCCGACCTCTCTGCCTGGAATGCCTTTTATATTCTCAGTTGGCTGCTAAGTTTGTACTCGTCAGTCCCCAATCTTTCTGTATACATCAGAGCAAGAGCCCCAAATGACAAGCACAGATCAGAGTACTTAAACAGGAAGGAAAACATGACAGATGCAAAGAGGTGCATCTGGCTTCACATTCAATAGGATTCATGCTCCTGTTTCTCTTCTCATTTATTCTGTCTCTTCTCCTTTTTTCCTTTCTATTCTTTTCCTAACCTCCCTTTCCGTGTCGTCCCCTCCCGTCCTCATTTCTTCTTTCACAGACTTGCTGCTTTAAGCAGAAGATATTTAGCATAGCAAAAGGAGAAAAAAGATGTCTCCCTTGGTTTCAGGTAAAATCTTTCACAGAAAGATGTTTGCTGTCCTCACTTGTGTCAAGTGCACACTTCCTATCAGGGGACCAGTGTTTGTGATCAAGGAGAAAGGACATTTTCTGTGGCCCAACTTTACCCTGTCTAGGAGAAAGATTATTCTAAAATATGAATGTATGCTAATCATATTTTTAAACTTTTAAGATCTTTCTCCTTCAGTTTTAGGAAGATAAATTCAATATATTTTATCTTTCATGCAAAGAATTTGCTGTATCCTAGACTATTTATTGCTGGAAAGCAAAATGTATGTATCATCTGAATCATTGTCTTTTACCTCCTGAAATGCCCCAGTCCAACAGTCCATGTGGCGAACCCCTAAGCAGCTCTTAAAACTGTCAGATAATGCACCTTCTCGGCAATTTTTCTTTTGTTGTCTCTAAAAAACAGTATCCATTGACACTATTGTACACTTATATCACTCTCTTTTATAAAAACATCTTTATTTTCTAGGACTATTTCTGCTAAAATCTTTGAGCTTATTCATACTGTCTAGCCTAATGTTTGGTACATAGTACATGCTCAATTTGATGCTGATTGAAAGAAATTATATCACTGATCCCCCTTGACTAACAGATGTATGTTTATGTACCTTCCGTTTTATTAGTCAGGGTTCTCTAGAGGAACAGAACTAACAAAATGAATTGTAGTAAAAAGGGGGGATTTATTATATTAGCTCATGGCAGTCCCACAATAGCAGTCTGCATGCCTGAGAGTCAAGGAACCAGCACCTCCTCAGCCCACGTGGCTGGATGCCTCAGCAGTCCCAATCCAGCCCTGAAGGCCTAAAGGCTTCCTGGGGAGCTGATGGTCTTCAGTCCAGGCTGGAAGGCTGAGGAAACTTCATTCCAGTGCTGACAAAGAGATGCATGACAAGCACCAGCAGCCAGGCAGGTAGGGGGAGACAAAGATTTCCATCCCCTTTATAAATAGCCTTAGGGTGGGATCTTACAACCCTTTCCCAGACTTGTGGACTTCTTGAGTCTCTGGAATTTCCTTCTTGCCAGGGCCCTCCTAGGAAGGGATGTTTGTTTCTAGCTTTCCTGAGCCTTCTTATGTCCTGCCCCCTAATGAGTGGGCTACCTTCTTGAAAACAACCTCAGAGACCCACCCAGAATTACTTAACAAGTTAAATTGCCAATAAAATTTAATCATCACACCTTCCTTTCATGAAAGTTTGAAAGTAGAGAACTTGCCAGTATATCCTCAGCAATTCACATAATGCTTAACATAAGTGCTAAATAAATCAGCATCGAGGGTGACTAATTGGATGGATGAATACTTGTGAGGGAAATAGGTGCATGTACGGTATCCTGAATATGTAGTGCTCAAGACTTAATATGCTGAAAGGAATTGGTTAATACTGTGGGGCTTCATGAACCTTGTCTTTGAGTTGTCCCTCTCTACAAATTATAGGATTAGTTGTGATCAAAATAGGTGATCAAGGTGCTATTTAACTTATAGCAAAATCAGTCAGTGGGCATGGGGCCATAGGAAGAGTCCTTGTTCTACCAGATCTTAAAAATTCTTTTAGGTCAACTCCCTTCCCTTGTAATATTTGGGATCTAGAGGAAGGGATCTTTGACTGTATCCCCTGGATAACTACAAAGAAACGTCCATCACTAAAAGAGCCTTCCACACAGATTCTCAGGAGGCATAAACAGCCAGCTAATGACCTGGTTCCACAGAGATACTCACTGCGAGAACTGGGTATATCTTATATATAGCGTTGGAGTGAGCAGCAAGCAAGGGAGGGGGCTGCTGGGACTCACCATTGTGAATAACAACAAAGCCAGATCATGATAACCATTGCCATGGTGACAAGCCATTTCATTCTCTCCAGAGCATACATAACTTATCATTAGTTGTCATTTCCACAGCGTCAGACCTACACAACCGAGGAGTCATTTACATCTCAAAGCTATGCACACATGATATCTTAGCTGTGTATTTCTACTAGGGAAGAGCTAAGAATGATCTCTTAAGTCCTTATTGGCAGGCATTCCCGTACCATCTTGAGACATTAGAAAGCAGATGTATTTGGATTATGGCCTTGAGGTGTCTTGTTTGAAAAGATGCCACAGTCTGATTGGAAATGATCACCTTGGAAAGCATTTTGTGAACACATCATGTGTTCTATCTCTTCTATAAAAGATTTGATAATTATTTTTCCCATCTCTTATGAAGTTTTCTGGGGAAAAATTCCTTCCAGTTGATGCTTTGATCAGTGCATAAAAGAGAAAAGGACTGTCTCCAAATGTGCCTATTTTGCTAGGATTAGTATAGTAGAATGTGCTAGAACGGGCATGACCTCTGGCATAGGGAGGAAACACTGTAGTAACCTACAATAACACAGTAACTTAAATTATCTCATTTTACCACTCTGATTCATTCCAATATTATGACTGTTATTATGATATTTAATTATACTAATATTATCAAATCCTGTGATGCTATCTAGCATAGTAGGTGGGCAAAACAATTTGCTGAATAAATGAGAGGATTGATCATTCAACCTGCAGACATATTTTTTAATATGTAGGCTGGAGTGAAGCCCTGAGAAACATAATAACCATATCTCATCTCAAGTATTTGCTGTTTTCCAAATAGGTCAACAGATCACCCTCTAATTCTTGATCTACATTGTTCCCTGATCCTTGCATGTTCTCTCTTTGCACACCTGATCAGCCCCTGCACAATCTATGATGAGCTCACCTGTGCCCAGCCCCAGTTTGTCCTACCCTCTCAGACTCTTGGCAAAATTATTCTTCTCCACATATTTATATATATATATACATATATATACATATATATACATATATATATATATATATATATATATATATATATATATCACAAAGTGTGAAGTCCACTCACCACCCTGGAATCTAGTAAGGTCTGTATTTAGAACTCCATTACGACCTCTCAAGAGTTTATGTGTCTTGGGCCAGGCGTGGTGGCACATGTCTTTAATCCCAGCACTTGGGAGATAGAGGAAGGAGGATGGATGTGAGTTTGAAGTCAGCCTGAGACTACATAGTGAATTCCAAGTCAGCCTGGGCTAGAGCAAGACTCTGTTGAAAAACCAAAAATGAATGAATGAATGAATGAATAAAGAGTAGATGTGAAAAAAAGAGTAGATGTGTCTTTCTTAGCTTGGTACTTATCTATTAAAGGCTTATTAAATGTTTAAAAAGAAGATCTCTGTAGAGGTAAAAACGAGGTTTGAATACAGCCAGAATGGATATAGTTGAAGCAATGACAAACTGCTTCAAATATAAATTATGAAGTCTCCTAGCAGCTGTCTCTGAAAATCTACCAAAATTTCAACCCTGCTTCAGGCCAGTGTCCGGTGGTCGAGTTCAGGTTGTCATATCCTGAGGTCCATCAGGGGCTGTGGAAATAGACTGGAGTCAAGGGTGAAGTTTCCTGCAGGATGTCATTTCCTTTAATGTTCGCAAGTGCCTGAGAAGAAATGAGGAGAAAGAAAGATGAGGAGTTGCTCCAGGCTCTACAAGGCCCTTATTTCACTGGGTCATTAACATGAAGAAGAGGATTCCTATCATACTTCCCCACATCCTTCCCTACGGTGGGACCAAGAAACAACAGCAGGTGAGTCATTGTGAAAGGAGCCTATAGTCTCTGTGAGGGAAATTTAAGTTTTGCTAGCTATCACATTGAGGCGTGTAGCAGCACTCAAAAAATACGTAATGAAGAAAAAAAGAACATGAGCCAAAGAACTTGGGTTATTGGAGTGAAATCTCTCTTCACAACATTGTAGGATCTCACATTTTACTTGAGTTTATTTTTACCTCAAGGGTTGTGATGGAGGCATAACCAGACCTTCACTGAACGAATGATTCATTCTGAGTCTCACCCCTCCGTTTTGTGTGGTGAAAAGGAACTTCCTCAGAGATCCCTTAAATACTTCAATCCCCAGGCAGTGGTACTTCAATATCTTTAAAAGCATGAAAAGCTCCCCCACCCACCCCAGGCTGTCCCCTAGGTGACTTGCTGAACTCCACGTCTCTGCTGCACCTGTGTTTGATCTTAAACAGGGTGAACTGCAGTCCTTGGACTACAGACAACTTCCAGCACTTACAAAAAGGCTACTTTGAGCACTCTGCCAAGGACTTGGGAGACACTTTTTCAAAGAAACAAATACATTTGGTTTCCAGAGTTAGCATGAGGCCAGGTCAAATTTCTTTCTTCTTTTCTTTTCTATTCTCCCCCACCTATTCTATTTCTCTGTCTCTGTCTGAGATGTAGCTAATTATACATTGGGCTGGAATGAATAGCCACCAAACGACTTCTTCACACAGGTCATGCAATGGGAAGATATCTAGGTCAGGGTTGTCTTCTAGAAATGCAAATCAGCAGAATAGCCTCTGCCTGCTGTGTGGGGCTAAGGAGCTTTAAAACAGGTGCCTTGGAGGCAATGTTCTTCACAGCTCACGCCTGGTAAAATGGAGTCTTTCTTCTTGAGAAGTAAAAAATTGATTTTCTGAGGCTTTGTACATTGTCCCTAAATGCCTTCAATGTTAAATCTCTGAAATGTCTACAAGAAACAAGAGCCAGGATCAAATATCCTTTGTCCTTAAAGATAGTCTGAGTACTGTAGTAAGTTCTAGCACCAGAGCTTGCTGCATTCCACTTGCAAATAAATAGACTCTGTGACTAGATTTAACCCATGGGTCAGGGTTGCCAATGCCTAAGCTTGAAAAAGCCTGAGTCTCATGAAATTAGGTAAAGCCCGTGTAGAATTCATTCACAAAGGAATATATAGAAGCAAAGAAATAATCAATGAGATCTTTTGCATCTTCTGGAATCCTGAGACTTCCTAGCATCAGATTTGAGATCATCGTATTCAAGTTGAATATCATTATAATTTGTTTCTGATCTCATATAACATATTGCATCAATTTTCAACAATTAATTTCATGAGCATATATTATATGCCCTATGTTCTACTAATGGCTTTACAAATACCTTTCATGCTCCTCACTCAGTCCAAAAAAATTATTGAGTACCATATACTCAATCAGCTTCAAGCTCTAGTGGTAATTATGTGCTAGTATGGAGACTCACATAACATCAATGTGTATATCATTAATTAATCCCAAATACAAATGATATTGAAAAACTAAAATAAAGTAAAAAGTGGGTATCGGGAGGAGAACTAAGTGAGGGCACTCAGTAAAAATGTTTCTGAATAGATATCTAAATTCTCAAAAACATGAGTCATACAGAAATCCAGGCGATAATTTTCTAGGTAAAAAGTTTCCAAACCGAGAGAACAAAAATACTCAAGCCTCTTAGGTTGTTCCTGCTTTTGACATTTGAGAAATGACCAGGGCCAAATGAGGGGAAACTGTTAGGTGAATGAAGTCTATCTAACAAAAAAATCAGAGACTAAATCAAGTAGTGCCTTGGGCTATGGTTAGGAAGTTGGCATGTATGTATACGTGGAATCATGATGAACCAACATATGTATTTTAGATAACAGCTCTGTGGCTGTCAGGTGGAGAACTCATGACAGTAGTTCAGAAGAGAAGGAAAGATGGAGGCTCTGGCAGAAGTGGGTGAAATGGATCTGATATGGCTGGTGGTATGCTCACTGGCTCATGCAATCCTTTGAGATGAGGACACTCAGAGGATGGACAGGGCTGTGAAGTGTTGAAAGGTGAATCCAACAAGCTCATCTTAAATTCATAATTGTCAATCAATATTCATTCCTATCAGGTCAAACTTTTAACCCAAGTAAATGAAAAATTTGAGATAATCTGGAAATCAATTATAAATTCAAGGAGAGAAGTGAGGCAATTGAGTTGCATCATTTGAGCTAAGAGAGTTTACAACTGCTTTCCTTCTATTTTGACTTGGAAATTTCCAAGGGAAGTTTTCATTTTGGCTGACTTGCAGATCATTGTCCTTCTGTTGAAGACTCAGAAATGCCTAGAAATGCCTAGGTTTGTTTCTGACTTGGTCATATAGCTCCCATTGCCTTTGGATGTCTGCTTCTCTCTCAGCCCTGCTGATGAGTCATTGCAAAAAAAAAAAAAAAAACGGATTTTATTTTTTAACAAACTTTCAGACTGCCTTTGTTGCTGGTGTTGACAAGGAGAAAAGGATGGATCAGAATCTGACATAGCTGTTTGTTTTCTTGAAGGACCCAAAGGTGGATATAAATAATTTAAAATGGCTTTTATGACCTATCTGTCAGCTGCTGGGTGACAAAATTAAAGACTGAAGGGAAGCTTGAGGAGGAGCATAATAAAGGAGTCTGAAGGAGATCATAAGGTTGGAACTGACAAAGCATGGTTATAGAGCACTCACCATGTGCAAGAACAGAAAAAGGACTAAAAACCCATATTTACTGTGTGCTCTGCCTATGCACATGGCAATCCTCACAATGCAGTGGGTGCGATTTTTACTGACATTGCATAAATGAAATAACCAGATTTTGAGAGGTAAATTGCTCTTACTGTCAGAAGCTTTGACTTGCACCTGACCAATTCTACAGCCCCTTTTTCATTGTCCTTGAGACTGCTTCTCAGTGCTTTAGGAACTCACTGCCTAGTGGTGCAGGGTGAAGAGAGGCTAGAAACATTTGAACGTGATTTGGAGTCCTTGAGTGAAAATACTGTGGTGAAAGCTATCACACCTGCGTTGGAAGGAAACTCGATTTAAATCAGGGGCAGTTTATCTGGCTGAAACAATTTATAAGAGGGAGATATTGAAACTATTGTATGAAGAGTTTTGTCTGGGTTGCTCTGCTGGTTAAGTTTTGTTGTCAACTTGACCATTTTAGTAATCTTGGGTGGGTCTCTGAGAATGTTCACAGGGAGGAAGGCAGCCCTCTTAGTGGGGGGCAGCATGTAAGGAAGGCTCAGGAAAGCTAGAAACAGACTTTCCTTCCTGGAAAAGAAAGTAGCAGAAGAAAATTCCAGAGACTCAGGAAGTCAACAATTCTAGGGGAGGGTTCCAGATATGATTCATTTAAAATCTTTAATTGAAACATAAGAATTGTATGTATTCTCTACAGAGGAAATGGCAGATTACATATGAGTTCTACTCTCACGGCTAACTCAAGAACCTCCTCGAGGGAGATGGCTGTAGATACTGAAGATACTCAAAACTCATCAAAGCCAAAAATCAACAGCTGCCCACAGCTCAACACTAAAGGAGATTTATAACACACCCTCCAAGACTCAGGGAACATTGTGGAAGAGAAGGTGGAAAGAATGTAAGAGCCAAAGGATGGGAAGGTATAATCTGAGGCATTTCCCTCCCTCAAGGGATTACTGGTACAATCATGAAGCTATAGTGATTATATATAGCCCTGAGGAGATTCCACAGTGGAATGGTGGTGGGTAAGAGGAAGCATAAGGGCATAACCCTATGGGAATATGACCAGTTTGAAATATATTCATATATTAAAGTCTCAACAAAAAATTTTTAAAGAATTATATGTATATGGAGACTCAGCAGCCAAAGGCACTTGCTTGCACAACCCACCAGCCAAGGAACTGCCTGTCTAGTGGGCATGCTGTTGCAGAAACAACTTATATTGGGGTGATACAAACACTCATCTTCTCCCCAGATAGGGCACAAACAACAGATCAAAAGACGATTACACCAAAACCAGTTTGGTGAACCAATGAGCTTATTGGGGTTACTTACAGAGCAAGGGGAGGGGCTGCTCACAGGAGCAATGATGACTGAAATGCATGAGAAGTCTCATCCCATCCTGGATGACGACCTCCCCGTAACTGCTGCAACTCAAAGGCAGCTGTGTCCCCAGAAAGCCAGCTCAGCAAAGTGACACTCCTGGAAGCTGAGCCTCTGGAGCACACTGAACCACTTGCAGGCAGCTCCACTGGAGATTCTCTCATCCCCAAGCAGTTGTTTCCCCTTTAGATAGCTTTAGGGCGGGTTTTACAACATTTTCCCAGACTTCTTAACTTCCTGAGTCTCTGGAACTTCCTTCCTGCACTGCCCTTCCAGGAAGAGATGTTTCAGTTTCTAGCTAAGATGACTCCATGAATTCCCCCAATCCTCCTTTTTCCCTTCAATTCAGAGGAAATCTACTACACACCACATGCATTTGTTTTTGGTCTGAAACCGCATGCCCTCCTAGTGTTGTATGTATTTCCTTATTTGCAGTCAGTCTTTTTAAATGGTGAGCTCCCCGGAGATCAGTGGTGGGCTCTTTTCCACCTTAACTCATTTGCTTAACATTGCTTTCCTTGCATGAAAAGCTGTATTCCTTCTGATTTTTTTTAATTGGGAAATATCACCCAAAATATGCTACATTCCCTATTAAACTAGTTAATTTCTAGCTTGATAAAAAATAGTTTATGTTAGTTAGAATGTTGCCTAAAAGGTTTCATAATTACTAAATATTTAATCCTTTCAATGAGAAATCTCAAAACAATTTACTCAAAATTCTAGTCCTTCATATCTTATACTGAGATACAAAGAAATCAGCAACTTACTTAATGTTAATAAATTGCTGACTGGGAATTAACCCCCACATCACAACTTTCTGCAGAAACCCAAAGAGCGGCAAAGGAAATGGTGCTTTGAGCTTCTGTGTTCCCAGTATGCTTAGCATAATCAGTTTACCTGTGTCAATTTCATTACAGTTTATAAATAGGGATGCTGCCTCATGGGAAAAGAAAAGCTTCCTGGTTCTTTTCCATCTTCAAGCTGAGTAATTCACCATTCAAATCTATTCTGAAAGCACACAGAGTTTATTCCACTAGGCTCTGAGAAAAGAGTCCACTCTCTGCAGAAGCAGGTCCTCTGGGGTTTGATTGGGCTGAAAGTACCCTAGGTTAGGTGTTATCTGTCCCTCAGCCATTCATCCTGGCTGCCTTTTCCATCAGAACCGTGTTTGAAAATCCCTTTATCTTCCTTTGACCCTGCTAGGCTGCTACCCAAAGGAATACTGTAATCCTTCTCTGCCTGTCTGGAGAGATTTAGCTCTCAGTCAAAGAGGTTTCAAAGGAAAGATTCTCAGCAGTTCTGGAAGGGAAACATTTTGTTGTATAAATAAGTGGGTCACATTTACCTGTTTTTGTAAGTCACTTATATATGCTTCAGGAGATTTGTAAATATATGTATGCATATATATTATTTATATGCATGTATGCACAATATGCATATATGTGTATGCACATACACATAAATGTGAGCACCTTAGTATTTCAATATTTCAGGGAGAAAGTAAGTCATAAATTAGTATAAATTTGAATAAATCCAACTGCATGTTCCAGAAAAGCTTGAATTAGAAAATATTCAGTACTAAAAAAAAATTTGCCCTTTTGTTACTTTCCAGTACAATTAATTCAGATGAAGGAAATTGTGCCTAAATAAAGCCCTAAGGAAATTTGCTTTCATGCATAATAGAGAATTGTTTAAAATTAGATTAGTTGCATGATAATGTAGAGCAAATTTTCTTGAGGGTAATTTAAAATTTGACTCACCCTTTGTTTAAGCATTCTTTAAGATATTCCTTTTGCAGAATTTTTAAACTTTTAATGTATTTTTTATTACTATATATTAATAATTGTACAAAATAATGGATTTCATAGCAATGTTTTATACATTATATAAAACTATTATTGTATAGAATATTTTTTCATCTTCACTGCCATTACCCTCCCCAGGCTCCCCTCTCCTACTGTTCCCTTTCCTTGTCCCAAAGTTACACTTTTACTTTCTTATCTTTTTTACATTCAATCTAGATTCCACATATGAGAGAAAACACGTGATTTTTTGTCTTTCTGAATCTCACTTATTTCACTCAAAATGATGATCGCCAATTCTCTCCATTTTCCTGCAATCGGCAAGGCTTCCTTCTTTTTATGACTGAATAACCTTTTATTTTACACTTTTAAATTGTGCAGCATTTGTCTCAAGGCACAGTAATCACTTTGCCTTCTAGAAATCTCCACTTTGTTCCACGCTCACTGGGAGGACTCAAGTGTTCCCAAATCTCTCTTGAAAGCTCACATTCCTCTTCTGTAAGAATAATGACAGGACAGTTTTCTCAAGAGAAGGGTCTGGGAATGAGAAAACTTATGCAGAGTACCTACCAACTCATAGAAATATTCAAAAATATTGATTTCATGTCTAAACCAAGTTCTGTCCCAGTTTCCATGAATGGTCAAATAATTGAGATCCAAGTAAGAAGGTGTTGACCGTGTTGGTTCCATCTCTGCTGTGATGACGTGTCTGTTAGTGCACCTTTCTTCATGGTCTAGGAATCACACATCTCACATGATGTTTCTCTAAACTGCATTATTATTGACAGTTTTACTCCATGGACACACTATAATTTGGTCATCGTTCTCTTCTTCCATCCTCAATTGAACCCCTTCAGCCCTATTCTACTGAAGCCCCTCCTCTTTTGAAGCAGTCCTTCTATCTTTCTGCCTCATTCTTCTTGTCCTTGTCCATTGTATATGTCATAATGCTGATGGAGTCAACATTCTGCAGGTCCTGTGTAGGTAACAATATCCACTGTAGTTCATGAATGCACTGGTCAGTTCATGGCTAGAGGGTACTGCCCAACAGTAGCGTTTTCCACTCTGTAGCAATTACATTATTTCTGCCCCTCTTTTGCAATGTTTCATGAGCCTTGGAGGTCACCACAGAAACATCTCATTTAGTGGTGAACTCTCAATAGCCTCTTATTTTCAGCACTTTGATGAGTTTTGAAGTTCTTAGGATCCATAGCTAACTCCATAGAAAATGTTCTCGGGCCAGTGGTGAAAGCAAGACTAAAATGCTTTCTGAAACCTCCTCTGCAGTGTTCTGAGCCCTGACAGATGGGATAGAGATAACTCACCCAGTGTTGTATACGCCACTGTGATTTCTCATCACATTAGTGAGTCGTGTCTCAGTGCCATCTCTAAGAAGCTTCTCGAACCAGAAATGATAACACCTCAAATCTGTGTAACAACTTAGGGGTAATTTTAAGGGCACACATATTCAGTTAGCCACAGAGCACTGGTAGCTTCCCCTGCAGATCCTCTGACATTCCAAGCTCTTGACTCAATTTATAGTACTCGGCATGAATTTCCTCCCACTGAACAGGCCTCAGATCTAGTTAGAGAACAGTTGGTTATCCCCATAACTGACATTCTGCTTTTGCACCAGTGGACACATCTTGCCTCGCTGCTCAGTTGTGTAGATTTCAGGGTTCACTGCTGGTTAAGATTGTTGATGTCTTTTCTCACACGGCACAGCACTTCTTAGCACTATGACCACTAGCCAGCAGGGAAGAGGCTTCTAGTTCAGTTCCAGCTCCATTTCTTGGTGTTCTGTGAATTAAGCATGTGTTATCTTCAGCAAGAGGGTCTTCCTATACAGTTCTGGTGGGCAACCAAGAGCATTGGCAACACCCTTATTGTTTGTGGGTGACTCATAGGCCTCCCTGACCAGTGACTCACTGTGAGGAAGGGTGTCCCACACCTGGGACTGGTTTTTTCAGGTAACAACATACATCTTCTGGGCACAACATTCTCAACCATAGTAGGAGACTTCTTCTCAAAGTCCCTTTTTTATTTTTAATGAAGTAATGGAGATTTCTTATGGCTTATTCATAATATCTTCAGTTTTGTCTACCCCTCCCCCTACCACTTTCTTTCCTCTATCCCCTTTCCCTGACCACACTTAGACATTATGTATCCTGTATCTCTCCTTGAATGCATACTGTCCTCTCCCCTAATCCCTCCTCTCTTCCCTTCTCTCCTGGCCTCTTTCTAGCTTCCTGGCCTCTAATACTTATTATTACTCTATCTTACATGGAAGTCTAAAACTCCAAAGCTAGGATCCACATGTGAGAGAGAATGTGCAGCATTTGTCTTTCTGTGCCTGACTTACATCTCTTGCCATATTTTCCAAATCCATCTTATTTTCCTATGAATTTCATTTTCTTTACAGCTAAATGAACCTCTTGCATATATGTACCACATCTTCATTATCCATTCATCAGTTGATGATCATCTAGGCTGATTCTGTCGCCTAGCTACTGTGAATAGAGCAATAAAAAAGCATGGTTTAACAAGTATCTCTATAGTAAAGGGTTGATTCTTTAAGGTATATGTCCAAAGTCATAGAGCTGGGTCATATGTTAGATCTCTTTAGCATTTTAAAAAGCCTCCAAACTGATTTCTCTAACATGCTAAATTAGAAAATAGTTGGCTTCCCATTTTCCTTTGAGAAAAGCCAATTCACAATTACTGGAAAAGAGGTTATTTTCCTCTAACTCCAATACTAGTTGAAAGATTTTCAAACTTCTATAAGTCAAATTATAGAGACATTCATGAATGTGGGCATTAATATGACCAAAAATAATGTTAAAAACTTCCCATTACAATAAACTCCTTGTTAATAATCAGCTATCTAACTTGGAACAAATGATTGAATTCTTTGATAATCCAGTTTTTCAACAACAAAATGAGCAGGTATTACTATAGAGATTGAAACCTAATATGCCTACAAGGGTGGGTCAGTTGAGTATGATATGATTCAAAATTCTTTGGTTTGATTTTTTTGAGGTAGGGTCTCACTCTAGTCCAGGCTGGAACTCACTTTGTAGTCCCAGGCTGGCCTTCAACTCATAGTGATCCTCCTAAATCTGTGATTAAAGGTATGCACCACCATGCCCAGCTTCAAAAGGTTTTAAATGTAGTCCAAACAGTGTCCTTCACTTAGATAGTCTTGTCAGTTTCTTTTTGTTAGGGTTTTAATATCAGACACAGCCTTGTTTGTAGGAAATGAGCTTAGATACATTCCTTTCTCAGAGCCCAATTTGTCTATTGTTACAGAGGTTTGTTGAGAATCCAACTTCCCAGAGTTTCTAAAAGTGCAGGAATTCAAAAATATAGTGTATTTACACTAAGGCATAAGAGGGTGATGAATGGAATGTTTCTAGAAATGTATTTGAAGGTCATGAATCATAATCATTGTTTTCAAGGAGCAGACTTCATTCAATTCCTTGATGTGTATGACTGTCTGGGATCCTTCCCTGGACTTGGGATACGAAGCATTACATATACAATCAACACATCTTACTCTTTTCCTTTTTCTTTCTCACAGTAGAGATTGGACTCCTATTCATTGAGAAAGTGTACCTCATTTGTAGAGATAATTGCATCATTGCCTGCACTACAGAAACATCAAAACTTATAGGCTTCAACTGACTTTATTGCTCAGTGATGGCTCTGAATGTGAATATTTGATCTTTGATGGTCAATTTAAAATATGGGAATATCCATTGGGAGTTCCATTTCTATTCCTATAAGTATTCATGTGCAATAGCATTAGACTTATAGAAAGCAAAACAAGTCACCCCATCATCACTAGTGATGCTAAATAAATAACATCTGACTTGGAATAATTCTTAACCAAGCAACATTGTACAATAACTTCCAAATACAATCTTCTCAGGAAGGCAAGGCAGGAGAATACATTTTTTGGAAAGTGTGTGTGTGTCTACATGTAGAGTTGTGTTGTGGTGTGTGTTGTGATATGTGTATGCAATGTATACATGTGTGTGCACAGATCTCTGCATTCATGTGCAGAGGCCAGGTGTCCTTGAGTGCATATATATATATATATGTATATATATATATACATACATATATATATATATATATATATATATATATATTTTTAAGTCTCTCCCTCAACTTGGAGCTGCTATTTAGGTTTTGGAGCTCCAGCAATTCTCCATTCTCTTCACTCCGACAGAACTGATGTGCACAGCCACACCTAGCATTTCACATGGGTGCTGGAACACTCAGGACCTCCTGCTTGCAAAGCAAATGCGCTTATCTGCTGAGCCATCTCCTCGGCCCCAGAATGCATTTTTGAAGTATTTGTATCAGTGGTAAAAGTGTCCAGAAAACTAATAAAGTTACAATATAACCATGATCACTCTATTATTAGATGTTAAAGAGCATCAAGGAAGATTTATATCTTCTTTTAACTTCACCCCAAGACAGTTTCAAATTCAATTGCTAGCTTGTTTTAGAGTACAGCAGAAGTTCGGGAGGAGAATGTCTTTCAACAGGCTTATGATGATATACCGTAGGTTTAATCATCTTCTGCTCTCTCCAGGAAGATTACTGACGTGCCTTAACACTGATTTCATCCTCAGAGAGGAGGAGAGATGCTAAAAGCTCATTATGAACAAGTGCATTTGCATGCAGCCTACTTCAAATTCCGAGTTAACAAGATTCACAATGTTGAATGGGAAACAGGGCATTTAGAATGTAGAACATGGTGTGGCTTCCAATGTAATAAACAGAATTCTTACAGCCTCAAGGCCGTTAGCATAAATGAGCTATTCTCTAACTGCAAACTTAATGCCCGCCTTAAATAAATTTAAAATCTGCATGTATAAACGAGTATGTTGTTTTTAAGTGAAAAATAGTAAATCCCTCTGTCTGTTTGGGATTTATATGCAATGTCTTTTTCTGAGTACTCCTCACGCACTACTGTCTAGCCCAGGTCAAGTATTTCCAGTCCTCTGTTCACTGAATGTGTTTTACCCTTGTTAGGACCCCAATGAGAAGACCCTCTTCTATTCATTCCTATAATGTGCTTCCTACTCATTTAACATGCTCATATGTTAGTTACTTTTACATTACTGTGACCAAAATACCTGGCAGACACAAATTAAGAGAGGAAGGGTTTATTTTGCTCATAGTTGGAACATTTAGTTCATCATAGCAGGGTGGACCAGTTCCGGTCAAGTCATTGTGGGTGGGCTAGGAAGCAGAGAAAAGCTGAATGCTGACACTCAAATGCCATGATCGTTTCCCCCTTCATTCTTTCTGGGCCCCCAGCCCGTGAGATGGTATTATTTGGGAGGAGTATTTCTACCTAAGCTGTACCTCTAGAAATACCCTCACTGAAACACTTATAAGCGAGCTTGGCCAGACCCTAGGTGAAGATAAATCAGTCAAGTTGACAATGAATATTAATCACCATTAGTTCTTGTTCAACTATTTCCTCCACAAGACCGAGTGGAAGTTAGGTCATTGGAGACATGACCTTGTAGAGGATGTTGGGACTCCAGATCCTTCCTGGTCACCTGAGTAGATTTCTCCACCACATTTTCCCCATCATGAAGATCTACCTCGGGTCCAAAATCAGAATAGTAAATTGAACATGGACTGAAAACACTGGTCAAAATAAAGTTTGTTTTCTTTTTAAAAATAGTTAAACAAATATCCATTATTGCCTACTTCAGAAAACCTTCATTTATCTCCCCAAATGAAAGTAGCACTACCCTTTTTGGACTCCATAGTTTTAATATATGCATAATGATAGTATTTTCCATTTCATATGATAGACACAGATGCATTTTGCTTTTTATTTGCTTCACTGGCTCCTCAGAGGCACCACTCTAATTATTCAATTTTGTACCTCTGTCACAGAACCTAAAATAAGTAGATTTCCTTGAAAATTTATTAGAGGACCTCAAAATTTCAATTACTGATGTTCCTTTGTGTATGAAAACACGAGTTAGGGACTGTGGGGGGAATGCAGTGGTTAAGGGTGCTTGCCATGCTAGCATGAGGGCCTGAGACCCTTTGAGTTTGATTCCCAAACACCCACATAAACGACTGGGCATGGCCATTCATGCTTGTAACCTCAGTTCTGTTGAGAATGGAGACCAGAGAATAGCTGGGGCTCACGAAAAATGATAGCTCCAGAGAGAGAGAGAGAGAGAGAGAGAGAGAGAGAGAGAGAGAGAGAGAGAGAGAGGCTCAGAGAAATATGCAAATCAGTGATAGAGAAGACACTGATGTTCCTCTGGCTTCCATACCTACACACACACACACACACGAATACACTCACATGCATAAACCACACACAAACATACCCACACCATACATACTACACATGCACATGAAAAAAGTCATATTATTAGTTCTCATTAATTTATTCCACACTTATTTATTGCATGCCTAGGTCCCCAATACTGAAAATAGAAAGATGATAAAATTACTTCTATTTTAATAAGCAAGTAAATAAGCTAGAAAGAAGAGTTACAAATAGAATAGCACAAAACAAAGTGACGTTATAGTGAATGGCTGGATGGAGAGATTTTACTTAAACTGAAATCCAAACAATAAAACAACAGTAGCCAGCTATGCAATGATCAGCTGAAAATATAATAGTCTAAGAACAAAACCATGGTACAGCAAAGTTGTAAGGCAATGAAGTCTAACATATGTGTCAGACAGGGTTTCATTCCAGGTATCTAAGCAGAAAGAGATTTAATAGAGGCTTCAAAAACCTTTCAAAAGGTTTTAGGTTCAAAAGTCAGACACAGTCCTACCTATCAGCTCAAAAAAAATAGCATAGGTAAGAATAAAAGGTATTTAATAAGAAAATATGCATAATCAAAAGCAAATGTAGATAATATAAATGTGTTTTTAAAATGATTATAGAAATGATTATGGAAATGGGATATATTAAAATGGAGAGAAAAGGTATAAGTTTTTGGGTGATCTCAATTCCAGACCAAAGGGATGCAGAGATGTTTTAGTTTTTTTTATTCTGCTTGGATCTGTGAAAGGGAACCAGCTTCTTCCACCATTAATGGAACTTCCCTCCCACCTATAAGCTTGAAATAAATCCCTTCCTCCCACACACTGCATAGGGTTGGGTGTTCATCCATGTATTATAGAACTAACTATGACTGGAGGGGACTCAGAGCACAATGGAGGCCCTTCATATAGTGAAGAGACTTCATCCAGAGTCAAACAAAAGAAGGCAAAGGATATCGGTATAAGCTTTTGGAGTAGGGAGAGGGAAGGGTTCCTTCCTAGAAGCTTCTGTTTTATTACAATGGTATAAAGTATGGTAATGTCAGCTGACAGTGTCATGTCAGAGAAGAATGTGGGGATATGAGGTGAGAAAAGAAGCTATGAAGTCATCATTTGGGAGTGTTGAAAAGCAAGAATTTATATAAAATGAAGAGTGATGCTAATTACCCACACGATTGCAGTTTTGACTTAAGATAACAACAGTCATTGCCAACTTTGTGGTTTCCCTCCATAAATGCTCAGCTCCTGGAGCACAGGCAAAGGTGGGGAAAAAGACTGATTTAATCAACTTGAGCCTCTCCCAAGTGAACTGAATGTAGAGGGTGAGGCGCTAAGATAACGTTTTTGCAGGGCTGGAGAGATGGCTCAGCGGTTAAAGCACTTGCCTCCAGTGCCTAAGGCCCCAGGGTTCAATTCCCCAGGACCCACATAAGTCAGACCCACAAGGTGGTGGCCCTGGTGCATTCTCTCTCTCTCTCTCTCTCTCTCTCTCTCTCTCTCTCTCTCTCTCTCTCTCTCTCTCTGCTTGAAAATAAATAAATAAAATATTTTTTAAAAAAGATAACGTTTTTGCAAAGGTGTGTTGGTGATAGAAACAATGCAAGCTTCAGAAGAGATGCAAACATGATGAGGCTGACAGGAACAGGTGGGAGGATTTCCGTAGAATCTACTAATGTGGTGACAGTGCTGGTTTAAGTTTCTAGTCTAGAAAGTGGGCCAAAGAGATGCTGCTTTTAGATGGGGAGGTCAAGGGTTTGTCCTGGAGAAAGTCTTTCTGAAGGTACTGTGGAAACAGGAAACCCATATCCTGTGCTGATTTGGGTTCAGGCTTCCTGTGTGTCATTCTTTGTGCTGCTATTTAAAATAATAGAGTTGGGTGAATTCTAAATTAAAAAATAAAGTCAATATAGGTCAAGTATATAAGATTGGAAAACATGGAGGCTGGAGAGATGGTTCAGCTGCTAAAGCCTGATGTCCCAGGTTTGATTCCTCAGCACCCTGGAAAGCCTGATGCACAAAGTAGCAACATGCTTCTGGAGTGTTTGGAGTGGCAAGAGGCCCTGGAGTGACTCTCTCTCTCTTTCTTTCTTTCTTTCTCTCTTTCTTTCTTTCATTCTCTCTTTCTTTCTTTCTTTCTTTCTTTCTTTCTTTCTTTCTTTCTTTCTTTCTTTCTTTCTTTCTTTCTCTTTCTCTCTCTCTCTCTCTTCTTACAAATAAATTAAACTATTTTGGAAAAGATAAAATATATTTTATTTATTTTTATATGTCTTAAAGGCTAATAGAAACCTTTCACTTGGATAGAACAATCAAGATTAATGAATAATATCCTGTTCAGTAACAGAATATTACTTGGTGGGGGAGGAGAGTTGCAGAACACAGCGTGTTACAATAATCACAAATAGAAAACCCATTTTCCCATAACTTAGACTGAACTTGAGCTACAATGATGACTAAGATGCCATTTCATGAACACTCATTGTTACATTAGCACAATGTTACATTAACTTATCTTAGTAATTTATTTAACAGATGAAGAAGATGAAACACAGTGAAGTTAAGTAACTTACCCAAGTAAAGCGAGTAGGCTAAAAAGTCACGAGACAATTCATGTGTTCATCCAACCCCATGTCAAGCTAGTCTACAGCTGCCTGAAGACTAACCATCCAGGGGTTGTGATGGAAAAACCAAAACACAGTAATCACACAAACCAGAGTAAGAATCATGGCCTACAGGCTGGGGAGATGGCCCAGGGGATAAAGTAATTTCCCTGCAACTCTAGGTACCTGAGTTCAGATCCAGAGACTCCCACATAAAGCCAGAAACTATGGTGGCTTCAGTAATCCCAGTGTGCTTACAGAGAGAAGGGAAGATAGGAGAATTTCCTAGAATCTTGCCAAATGAGTGATGAACAACAAAGAGAAAGACCTGGTCCTACCCAAAAGTTGTCCTCTGACCTCCACATACATGCACTGTGGTACACATAAACCCACACTCACACAAAAGAACATGTACACACACACACAAAATAAATATATTTATTAAAATTTATTTAAAACTTTAAAAATGAATTAAAGACTGGCAGCATATTCACCATGTAATCTAGGGCAAAATATTTAATTTCTTTGAGTCAGTGTGCTTATCTGTTAAGTGGGTAATTAGCACCCTCACTAACATTAAAAGGAAAAACTTAATGAGACGTTATCTGTACAGCTTCTCCCTCCTTCATCAGTGTAAAGGGAATCAATCAAACTTATCTTTATGTTACCTTAGTTATCTAATAAGTGTGTTGCACATAATTAGCATTTAATATGAGAAATGAATGGGTTGGCGGATTAATGAGTGGTCATTTTGAGGTTATGGTAAGTTGAAAAGAAAAAAGGAGAGAGAATGAAAGAAAAGAAAGGCCTGGAAGAGATTTTCAGTGCAATGACAAGCTATCTGTTTCAGTTCTGCATTTCTCAGCCCTTTGCAGTTGGGTAGCATCATGTGACTACTTTGAGCCAATGAGCTATAAACAGAATGATACAATGACTTTTAGCCCAAAGCATGGAAAAGCCTGTGAATAGCAACTCTTCTCTACCGTAGTGATTGTGGAAGACCTGGATGGAGAGAGAAGAGGGAAGGGATGGGTAAGTAGGATGACCCATTCACTACAGGGGAAAGACTTACTCTAGTCTTCCACTTGAATATGATCTGATGTCCCTGAATTCATTTGTATCTTCAAGCATAACCAAACATATCTCAAATTAAATAGTTCCCCCAATCCCGGAAAATTATAAGTCTAATGTAGCAAATACATCAATTATGAAATAGCCTCCTTATTATTAGAATAATGTCAAGGACACAGTAAAACAAAGAAACGAATCTTAGAGAAAATGCTTTGGATACGGTTTGACTAATTTATCAGCTTCTGTAGTGCTGTATAGCATCAAAATAAAAGGATACCAATAAATTGCTGTGACATTCATATTTCAGGGTGTTACACACCCCATTTTGTCACAGACTTCAGAACCTCAGCTATGAAATGATCTCAAAGGTCACCACACATAACCTATATATCTTTCTAAGGAAAATATCTGAGGTTCAGCATAGGTCATTGAGTTTCCTAGACTAACTGATTCATCTTCCAGCATTTTCCATTGTTATAATCTGTAATAAACTAATGTTATCTGAAGGAGTGAATAGGGTTATTTTGATAAATTCTCTAGAGTCAAACTAAATAAACATAAGCTGAGTGTTTTATTTGATACTTATAGAGATTTCTCAGCCAGAAAATGCTATAAAATGGAAGTTATCCAGGGAAAAACTTTAGACTATTGATGTGACTAAGGTCAGAGTCCTCCCAGGAGAACGATGGGTCCTGCCTTTATTCTTCCCATGTTTTATTTTTGACATTCTACAAGGTATTCTGAGGGAGTCAGCAGAAAGTGAATCTTGTTAAAGAGCTTGGCTGTGAGAAGCAGGGTGTTTATCACATGGTAATTATTTATCTGTTTGCAGCACTTTTCAAAGTTTTCTGTAGTCCTCTTATTTTCTCTATTTCCTTAAGAAAACGGTTCTAAGGACCTTGCCTGAAACACCACTAAGTTCTTAACTTCCTTATAAAATCTCAAAAGATTTTCTTATCCAGGGCAATAGCAACAGGCTTCTACTTGACATTTTTATTACAATTTTGAGAATTTTAAGAATTCCTTAATTTCGGTCTTTGATAGCAAATGCCTTGTATGTGACCATAAAACAAAACTAATATTAAAATCAAAGCCCAAACAGCTTGTGGTGGATTCAAATGAAGGGATAAACATGTATATGAAGTATCTCAGAATGGACAGGAGAGCATGGGTTTCCAGGAGATTGGTGTAAACAGAATTCTATGTATACTTATATTTTTGTATTTTAGTTTAGTTTCACATATGATTTATAATGGGTGTTGTTGCAGTCAACTTATCTGTGCTGGCACAAAGAACCCAACCAAATGCAGCTTATGGGAGGAAAAGGTTTATTTTGGTTTACAGACTAAAGGGAAAGCTCCATGATGGCAGGGAAAACAATGGTATGAGCAGAGGCTGGATATCACCTCCTCGCCAACATCAGGTGAACAACAGCAGCAGGAGAGTTTGCCAAACACTGCCAAGGGTAAGCTGGCTATAACCCTCATAAACTCACCCCAACAACACACCTCCAACAAGGTTCAGATTCCCAAATTGCCATCAGCTGGGGATGAAGCATTCAGAAAACATAATTTTATGGGGGAGACACTTGAATCAAACCACTATAGATGTTATCAAGGAAGAAATGTCAAATATTTTCAAAGGATAGAGATGAATTACAATGATAATACTTCACTAATTATTTCAATGATATATGTGGAATTTTCTAATTGTGCACACTGTTTAATCCTCTATAGTCTGATGGAGGCGCTTCTGTTTCTAAGTCAAATAGGAATGTTATTCATGCCAGGCTCAATTCTCCCTTCCATTAAAAGTTTTCAACATTTGTCAATTACATAGTTGCAGTATCTCTTAAGTTTTCATTTGCAATGCTTTGATTTGTTATGAAGTTCTGATGATACAATGCTGTGATCTTATCTTTTATATGGCTTAGTAGTCATTGTGGGTTTCTTTTCCTCCCACAATTTGCCATTTTCTAACTTTTTAAAAATTGTCTCTTTTGTTTATTTGTTTTTCTCCTTTTCATTGACTCATGGGATTTCTTTAGACTTCTGTTTGTTCTTTATTGTCCATAATTAGAAACATTAAATGAGCAAATAGTGAGTTGGTATCCCCATTTCCCCAGTTTCCCTCTTCCCTGTCCCCAATCAGCTGGATATCCTCCTCCGTGGTCAGTTTGGATCAGTCCATGGGGTAGGGGATTATGGATAGCCTAGGAGTCAACCCAGTTCCACCCCCCCACTGTATGATGTTACTGAGGGGGGGCATGTCTCTGGACATTCTCCCCCACCATGGCTCTTACAATCTTTCTACCCCCTCGTCCGTTCAGTTCCTTGAGTCATGGTGGGTGAGTATTAAGGCTGCTTTATTGATGAGGTCTTAGGGGTCTCTGTACTTCTGCTTTAGGTTGTGTTGAAGATCGTTGATGTCTGTCTGGTTTATCCTGTTCTTTAGACTTCTTTAACCTCTTGTGCATCAAGCCTATGGCAAACAATTTCCCCCATTTAGGAATTTACATTCTTTTTTATCCAAAGGTTTTTATTTGTCATGTAGCCTTCACCATTCTGAGATCAAGTATTATTCTCCTGAGATTTTTCAAATATTTTCCCAATTTTCACAGATTCAATGTCCACATTAACCATATCATGGGTGTAAACCATGCTGGCAAAGAGTTCAAAGAGTTCCAGAGACAGAATGCGTGCAATCACATTCCAGCCTCACTCATTACTAACTGTATGACCTTGAACATCTATGGAGAGCGATAATAATAGCTCATACTTCACAGAGTTGTTAGAATTGATAAATTTATTTATACAAAGTACTTAGTATGGCGTTCCTATAAATATTAACTATGTAAAGGTATTGAATATTATTTATCTTAGAGAACCTAGCCTGAAAATAGTTCCTGGCATATACTCAGACCTCTGTAAATTAAAAGTGAATCATTATATACACAAGGTATTTCCCATTTTTCCTTTTCATTAGTTATTTATGGCTAAATCTGACTGGCCACAGTCCCTATACGCATTTTAGAAACCCACAGCATAAAGAGTCCTGAGGATTCTCAGTGGGTCTTGCAGGCCTTAGATGCAACATGTGACACAGCTTTGCAGAAAGATTAAAGAAACCTGCGGGAGGCCAAACGGTGGACTTTCCTCACATATGACAACAGGGCCACAATTCTTTGAAAGGCAATTAACACTTGCTAGCCTGAAGGTGTAAATAAGAAACTTACATCCTTTTCTCTCAAGTTTTATTGATGTACTTTCATTTCGCAGCCTCTACCCAGTAGTTCAATCGTGATTTGTGTGGTTATTGGGAACAAAGCTTTCCATTCTTCTACAGCAATAATTCAGAAACCAAACTATGAGGTATGGGAAGCTTATTCTATGCCCTGGAGGATCTTAACAACTTTACAAGAAAGAATAGAATGAAGTTGAAAAGACATAAAATTACAAAGTCCTAGAGCTCTGCCGATGTAACAAGTTGCTAATGTCGTTGAGAGACCTGAAGTCAGGAGTGCCAACAGTGTGCCACCAGATCCCCTCCGTCTGGCTCATGTCTAGTCTCTAGACACTTAACTGAAAACTTCCACTCCATTCACCATTCAATTCTTTAGAGCTGGGACACTGTCTCATAGAATGCATTTGGGGAAGCTAGGAGAATAAAATTCAGGTGTAGACTGCGTTGGTTCCTTCCTAAGCATCTAAGGGGATTGATTCCATGTCTATTTCCTGGCAATTCTTTACATTTCTTAGTTTGTATACACATCACTCTAATTTGTCTTCCCAGGACACCCTTTCCTAGAAGCCTTCTTTTCCATCTCTTGTGAGTACACCCAACACTGGGTTTAGTACTGACCCTAATCCAGGATGAAACCATCTCAAGAGCTTTACTTAAGTAGATCTTTGAAAATTCCTTATTTCTAATAGGTCACATTCTGAGGTTGGAGAGGATATTTTCAGGGGAGTACTATTCATTACAGACCCTGTGGAATTTCCTGACAGGGGTCTGAGCTGAGGGTCAGAGTTTGAGCTCTCATTGAAACCAAGAAAATCGGGGCAAAACATAGAACTAGGAAATAAAGCATCCAAGAACAAAATCCAGGCATGCCACTTAACAGGCAGAATGGGAAAAGGGGTATCTTCAGGGCAGAAAGGGGGTATAGACATGTTGTCTTACCAAGAATCAGAGCACAACTTTGCAGGACTTCTTTGAGTAAAAATGACTAAGCGCTTCCCATGTCCCAGCCTCTGTCATCACCCTTCTTTTCTCTAGCTCTAAACACTGTCATCTCTGGTCAACGTTAGGGCTTCAGAATTTTACATAATTGGAACAAATTCCAAGAGCTAATTTTTAATTATGTCAAAATTTGAACCCTGATTTGTCTGATTCCAGAGTTTCCATATCTTTTCCTCATTGCTCTCTGTATAGCATTTCTACAAGAAGGACATTCAAAGAGACAGAATCACAAAGGGGCCCGAGTGCCTATGAGTTGGTTCCTCAAAACCACTATTACATGTTCCTGTTTCCTTTTCCTTCCCCTTTCTCCCTCCCTTATTCCTTTCCCCCCTTCGTTCAGAGTTGGTGATGCCTCAAGATTTTTTTTAAATGTCTCGGTTATTTTTGAAGTTAGGATTGCAAAATGACCAATGAAATATAAAAAGAAATGTGACCAATGAGACATAAGATTGTTGAGTCCAGAAAATCTGTTTTAAAAACATGGCTGTGTAAATTGCAATAGGTTATTTTGATTTTATTTTTTTGTTCCCCACTTCCAGGCATTCAAACATGAGCACTGAAGTTACAGTGACCATGAAACAGCTCATTTAATGAAAATCAACTATTAAGCAAGGAAGAACAAAAAGGTTAGAGTCCTGAGCCCATATTGTCACTAGGGAGCTTTTGTACCAATGGTCCCCAAGAAGAATGCATCTTCCAGGCCCTAATGATACAAAGCAAAGACTCATACCCATCCCCTATCTCGTTTCAGCTGCTGGCTTTTCTTATTTCTGTCTCACAAAGAATCAAACAAAGCAAAAGAAATGTTCCATGGTTTCTATGGCAAAAAGGAAGTCTTAGGGGGCAGAAGTGGAGATACATTTTGGGGGGTAGAACACAGGACAGTGAAGGGAGATTAAACCTGCTGGGTTCAACTCTCGGGATAAAAAGTAAGAAGCAAGAAGTGTCTACTGAGATTGAGTATGGTAGCACTTCGCGGAGGGAGACTTTTAATCACTTTAATGGTGTGCTAAAATGAAATACTGTGCTAAGTGCTGATCTAATGTACCTTGCCTACTTTGTGCTATAACTTGTCTGGGAAAAAATGAATAGCATTTCTCCCACTCTGAACATCAGGAACATTTGGTTTCTGTAACTGTGAAGACTAATTCCATTTTGGAAGCTCATCACAAACCTTTTCAATTTTTTAGTGGTAATAATAATAACCTGCAAGCTGGTTCAACCTGAGGAAGATTCTTTCTTTCTTTTCTTTTTTGTTCTGTACTTGAAAAGAGCGACGAGAACCTCACTTGACCTGAGAAAGTCTCAAAGCAGCAGGTAGACAACAAGTGCAACTTTCAAGGGAAACATTATCACAGGAAGGAGCCTCTACCCACCAGCTTCAAGGAACGTGACTGAGATAAGGTTTCTGAGAAAGACTCTGAGGTGTGCTTTTTTTCTTCCTTTCTGTGGTACCTATTTAATTTCCTAAGTCAATTTTTCAGTGTACCTGGTATAATCAATATTCTTAGATTTTTATCACTAACTTGGAGACAGTCTCTAAATCACTGCACCTTGATTTATCCTCAAGAGTGGGTTGTTGTGAGATAAAATTTTGTTTTTATAAGGACTAGCTTTAATTACAGGACCCCCCAAATATTCATGTTTTTTAGCCAGGATTCATATTCATAAGACCATACCCTTTTAGAAGAAAATGTTTTATTTCCCACAGTACTCTGATGGTGATAATTCAGCCTGAGCTATTAACACCTTTTAACGTATGCTGCATTGAATGAAACAACATGGGGGGGGTGGAAACTGACGAATCTGAAACATCATTATCATGTAGATAGCAGGCAAACCAATGTTTACATGCTGAGGCTATAAAGGATAAAGATGTGCTTTGACTTTAATTTTTTCAGTGTTATTTGTTCTTTCCAGTCCTCTGTGACCTCCATAGCAAGGACAGTGTCTCTTTCATTTTGCATCCTCAACATCAAGACAAGTCCTCTCAAGTAGCAAGTCCTCCTTAAATGTGTTTTGGGTGAATTAGTAAGTGATTTACTGAACAAGCATAGATGCCTAATGCACAGTTCCTACAGTAGGATTGTTTTGCACACATCTCTTGGTACAGCTGTGGTATGAATCAAAGATAAAGAAATGATACACTGTATCCTGCGCTCACACGCACATGAGTGATTACTCACATACAACACTGTGATTCACGATCTAATAGAGGTAATTAGCAAATGCAAAGGGAAGATATAGTAGGAAAAAATAGAAATCAGTTTTAACTAAGTGTCACGCACACCTGTAATTCCAGCACTGAGAAGGCTGAGGCAGGAGGACCTAGAGTTTGAGACTCACCTGGGCTACACAGTGTGAACAGTGCTATCCTTGGCTACACAAAGAAACTCTGGCAAACAAGCAAACAAATAAACAAAGGCTTCCAAGTTGTCAGAATTTGGAAAGTGTTGGGGTACAGAAGTATAGGGTGCATACAGAGTCAAGAATGATTCCGAAGTTGAAGTTTGTGGCTTTACTTGTTAGCAATTAGAGGAGCCATTAAGTAAAATACGGAATACAGAAGAAAACAGTTTAGGAGAAAATACTTGCTTGAATTTCGAACCTACCAACAACTCCTTCCTATACTTTCATCTGATAGTTACTTGTTTCTTTAAGACTCAAACAATATTCCATCTTTCATGACATCTATATAACCATCAACTTGCCCGCTCCCTGCCCCAGCCTTGGGACTGTACATGTAATTTTCCAACTAGGGTTCTAAAGACAGGAAGCAGGCTTCATTGTGTCTCCACATCTAGCATCCCTTTGGCAGATCAGTGGTCAATTTATTTTTTGTGAATAAGAATACTGATGGCCTGTTTTAATCATTAGATAATGCAAGCTCATAATAGTCAGGGAGCTTTGCCAGCTGGAACACCCAAACCACCAAACACCAAACACTTAGTTGATTAAGGAAAAGAAAAGTGTCTTGGATTACCCACACTTCAATCTTAGTCACAGCGGCAGAGAAAGCATAAAAGAAACCAGGCATTCCTTTTATGATTAATTTTATGAAAGTTCCCAGCTAGGAAGCCAAATTTTCCCTGAAGACAGCTTCTATTATAGAACTTCAAATGCTATATGGAAATTCTGTGAGTGAAACTCTTCCTGTTATACTTATTCAAGTACCCAAACTTAATTAAACCCTCAATCACTTTCCCAGGAACCAAGATGATGAGATGAGATTCAGTGATCTGTAATTTCTGGAATCTTCTTTCATTTCCTCGCCTCTTTTTTTTCCCCCTTTAATAGGAGAGGCATTGACAATTTGTCCTCTAACCTTCATAAAGCATTATTGCTTTCAGAGAGGGCATATTGTATCTGACTAGCATCATTACCATTTCGCAGTTTGTTTCCCTGGGAATTCTCAGGTGAATATCAAAGAATACTTGTGACTTATTATTCTTAAATTCTGACTGAGCTACACTTGAATCAAGAATATGTGTGAATTGAGGCCATATGTGATGATGCACACCTTTAATCCCAGCACTCGGGAAGCAGAAGTAGAAGGATGGCCATGAGTTTGAGGCCAGCCTGGAACTACAGAGTGAGTTCCAGGTTAGCCCGGGCTAGAGTAAGACCCTGCCTCGAAAAACAAACAGAAAAAAAAAAAGAATATTTGTGGACTGAAATGTAAGAATTTTAAGCTCTACTGACCAAACGTATTTTTTTCTAAAACGCTCTTGATCTCTTCTGTTGTGTTTGGTCTTAGTTTGCAAAAATAAACAGAAAATGTATTTCCATTTCACTTAACAAGAGGTTTTATGTTTGCATACCACTTTGGAACCTAAATGATCTTATTCTGAGGCACATCAGTGCCTGGTTCTCAGGTGCTGCCTCTTGAACTGCTGAGGAATCACTCATGGTTTGGGAACAATGGTTTCCACAATGCCCAGACTGCAGGGCTTTGAGAATGAAGGTGACCACTTGGCTGAAGTTGAATCACGGAGCAGGAGGCACGCTTTGATTGCTTGTGTCTGACCAGCTTCCACAGAAGCTTCTGCTTTAAATACCATGTCAGTGGAGGAGTGTTGCCTTCATCCTTACTTTTAATTTGTGCAGCTCAGATGGAGTCAACCTCAGACATAGGATAACCTGGGATGGGCCAATCCAACATTGCAATGGTTTCATTCTAGTGATTTAAATAAGGATGCACACATCTCTCCAGCCAAGATGATTCTCAGTCCTGATTGGTGGTTGGTTAATTCTCCTCAAGAACTATCACTGGAAAAGGCTATCTTCTAATAACTTTCACTGTAATCAAGATTAAATCGAAACTCCTTAATGTGGCTAATAAAGGTAAATACTGCCTATCATGTTTATTCTGTCATCTTCTGTTTCTTAACGTTACTTCACTCTGTTCCTCAAACAGGTGATGCTGCTTCCTGTCTCCAGCCCATGCACTTGTTCTTTCTTTTGACAATTCTCTTTCCCGACTTCAATCTAGTTAAATGCCCCTACACATAGGCCTTCCAGGGTGGTAAAAAGATCATTATACTTACTTATATTGCCTTTTTCTTTCAATCACTAAAATAATTATGAATTATTTTATTTGCTCACTCGTTATTGACTCTCATCTCACGAGAATGAAGCATTTTCAGGGCAAAGGTGATCATCAGCTCTCCTCTTCACCATTGCCCAAAGCCTATATTTCCTCCATTTCAGGTTCTCAATAATTGTTGACTGGGGAGCTAGCTTTCTGTTGGTTTTGCTAAACAATCAGAATCTAAGCCAGGAGCTGCTGGTGTCACAGTCAGCCACCAAGGCCAGCACAGGAACAAGTAGCTGAGAAACGGAGACAGATTTTTCAATCATATAACTGGCGCCAGAAACACTGATATGGTGGCTCTGTGTGGAAGTAAGATTTCCTTTATGCTAAGTTAACTTAGAGTTGGGTTTCTGTCCCTTAAACTCCTCAGAGTCATGAGGGGACATGAGAACACACTCATGAGGAGCAGAAAACCACACTCACACAAGTACTATGCTTTTATGCCATACCTGTTTCTTGTAACTTACAAAGTATTTCTTTCCAATTTGCTGCCTCTGTCCAGAATTTTAGTTGGCAGAAGAGGTAAAGATCTTATTTTTGAAAATTCATGTAATTCATACTGATATTTGTTTTTTAAATCCCCATATATTATATAATACCTGATGCTAATGGTGCTTTTATTGTTGCATTTAGTTTAAAAGATAAATTGTCTGGAACCTCTCCATCTAGGCAGTGTAGAATATCTATAATATGGCCTCTCTCTGCCATTTAAACAGAACTATAAATATAACAGATAAAATTAGAGTTGAGGGGGAAGAGTTCATCCAGCATAGTGCCTTCCTCTAAAGCATGAAGGCCTAAATTCAATCCCCAGAACCAAGTAAAAAAATTGGTGGGCATGATATGGCCCAACAGTAGGAAGGAGAAGAAAGCAGGAATCATGGGGCTCACTAGCCAGCTAATCTGGTCTAATGGATATGCTTCAGACTAATGAGAAACACTGTTTCATAAAAGGTATATGGTGTTCCTGAGGAATGACATCAAGTGGTTGTCCTCTGGCCTCCACATGCACGAGCTTGCACACCTGCACACACATATACCTGTATACACATGCACATATATACAAATAATCTAGAATATTTGAGGAAACTTGTTTCATACACTGAGGAGCAGGTATCACGGTACTGTAATCCTTAAAATAAAGGGTTTTCTCAAGGTAAGGATGATGGTCATAGCAGGATCATGCAGGTTTGCTCTCTGCTGCAGACTAGGAGATAACCCACACAGTGGGGGACGTCATCGCATTGAAATCACAAATGTCTACAAAGGCTGAAATTTGTATAGCAGGACACCTGAGAAGTAACACTAAGAGGGAATGAGGGTAGATGAGTAGAACAAGCCATCATTGGGATTCCAACAATTATATAATTCATATATATATATATATATATATATATATATATGTACTTCTATTAAATGCAGATATAAAAATCAAAATGGCAGAGATTTTTTCCAGTGAAAAGATAAGATACAACTATTGTTGTTTCTAAGAAATCCATTTGAATATGACCAAAAAAGTTTTCAAATAAAAAAGGAAGAGAAAATATAGTAGCTATTTTTACTATTAGTCAAGACAGGCTTTGAGAGACAGGGTATTGCCAAGGAGATCCTTAAATTTTACATTGAATTTTAATCCAAACCTACAGTGTACTTCTATTCTTCCTCTTTACAATATATTTAAGTTCTTTCTCCTAGGCTGAGAAACATGGTTCCTGTTTTGGACAATGTATTCTCAAACCTACACAGAACATAGTTTCAGAATTACTATCCATTGTCATCATGAAAACAAGCATTCTAGAGAAGGAAACATATAAATATGAGCCCAAAATATTTCTAGTATCAAAAGAAAAAATGCTCAAAACCCAACCAACCAATCCAAACAAAATTGATATAGAGATGTCACAGGGTCAAAGGCGTCAACGGAATGCGCTTCAGTGGTCAAAAGTGGAGCAAGTTGAACAACAAACTGAAAGTAATATAGGGCTATAGATCAAAGTATAAAATAAATATCCATAAAACAAATGAATAACACATAATGAGTGAAAATCTCCCATTCAAAAGAATCCCAAAGAATTTTGTGTAAAACATTTCCCATTGAAGAAAGGGAAGTGCCATGTGTGAAGCATGCACGAAGCACAGTACTGGGCTTGCTCCTCTGCACTGTCGAAGGTGGTTTCAGGGCATCACATGTCTAGAATCCCTGCACTTGGGAGTAGAGACAAGAGGAAATGAGGTCATTCTTTGCTACATAGTGAGTCTGAGGTCAGTTTGGGATGCACGAGATCCTAACTTAAGTAAATGAAATAAACTAAGCGAAACCTAGATAATACCACAGCACCCAAATGATCAAAGTCAATGTCTCCAGTAGTGGCAGAAACCAATGCCACATACCCCCGTGTGAGACACAGAGAATAGAACATGGCATTGCCAACATTTCCTGACAAAAGCATTAGACCTGATGTTCATCAAGGAACAGTAGTGTCTAAAGCAAATTTAGAAATATTCGAAGAAGAACAGGTCTGTTCTTTTAAAATGTCAGTGTCAGAAAAGACAAAGGGAGGTTGAGAAACTATTAAGAACTAAAGGAAACTAAAGGGACATGGCAAAAATATGCAATGGACAATTCTAGATGGGACCTGGACGAAAGAATAAAATAGCTATACTAAGCATGTTAGCAAAAATGTTGCATTTGGAATACTGCAGTGAATGATATAACAGTAGTTTATCAAGACTAAACCTGTGGAGTTGATCGTTGCACTGAAGTTTTGTAAGAGCATGTCCTTGCTGCAGGTTCTGCCAACAGTGCAATGAGTTTGGGAATGCTTTTTGTCTCCAGAGACCTCACATAGGAAGCTTGTCCATGAGCTAATAAATGGGTGGTGTTTCAAGCCATTAACTTTCTTGTAACTTGCTATACAGCAATATAAATGAATATAGCATCCCACTGACACATACACACAAAGGCATATACACACTGTAACATACACAAGTAATCTATTAATGAATACATCACACACAGAGAGTGTTTTGGAATCACTGAGTAGCACCTGCAATCCCAGCACTCAGTAGATAGAGATAGGAGGATCAGGGCAAGATGAAGGTCAGCCTACTCTACACAGCGAGTTCCAGGGCAATTAGGGCTACCTACTTAGCAAGACCCTATCTCAAAAAAATTGTTTAAATAGTCGAGCACAGATATAGTTATTGATAAAGAGAATGGTGGCATTGATAAAAATTAATCAGGATGGTTAAAGCATGGTTCCTCTCAAAGCAGACTGTTTTGGAAAACATTCAATTCAAGGTGGAATTTCTTTTGTAACTTACAAAAAAAAGTTCCCAAAAGAGGGAAGCCAAGAGGACAACACTGGTTTTTGACCCTAAGCAGAAAATATAAGCCTCGTGGGAGTCTGACAAGACTGTATTCAAGGTTATGTTGGGAACTAGAGACTTTTTGGGAAGGTGTGAGAGAGAATGATGATGGGCATTAGAAATTATGAATTCAAAAGACGATCAACTAAGGCTGTGGTCAAATTAGATAAATTAAAGAGATTTAGATTTATAATGTATTCTCCTCCCAAAGGTTCACAGTGCTTTCATAGCTATTTTATTTATTCCAAATGACCTCATAATTATTCACTTTGTTTTAGAAACCCAGTATATACAGGCTGTACCTTGACCACAGAATGATGTCTGAAGCTCTTTTCAAAGTAAAGACATTTTATATTGACTTACTTCTCTAGTACTAAATTCGCACCTCTTCCACCTTCACTGTGCAGTTTCATTGCATAGGACATCTCTTCTCCAGTGCTGAGCTCATTGAGAAATGTCTTCTGCCATTTTACAGGTTGGTCCTTCCACAGTGACCTTTGCTTTGTCCTTCTGGTAAATCATCACAATGCAGGCAATAGTTTCTGCTTTGTGTCTGGCCTGCTGGAGGGCAATGGCTTCCAGTGTGTAATGATCTACTCTCTGTTTCTACTTTGTTATGCTATCCGTTCTTGATTAGCTTGCTACTTGCAGCAGGAAAGTTACAAAAAAAAACAGTTAGAAACCTATCTTAACATGCTCTGAAGACTGGTAGCAAAGGTGAATAAATAAGGAAGAAAATGAATCAAGTAAGACAATATTGGGATAAAGACTATAATGCTTTTAATTGGGATAAGACTGTAAATTGGGTTTTGAGCATTCTGTCCCCTAGCACATGGAGAGTGGATGTTGCAATGTAAAAAGGCCTTTCTAGCTCAGCATACTCTATTCTTCCAACAAAATGACTTATAATTTTCCAGTTCTCTCTCTCTACAAGCATCCTTCTTAAGGTATAGTCCCCATACAGTACAGGTCCCCCACCTAACATGAACAAGTCAATGATTTTAGAGTTGTGCGATCATCCCTATGATCTAATATTAGAACTTTCTCAGCTCTGTTTCGTGTTTATTATTGACTCCGGTCTTCACTTTTTATTCATTCACTTATATATTCAATCATTAAACATGAAGCTATCCAGACAATATAAATTGTGGGGTTACCATGGCCTATAATAAATAATCTTGCTCTCAAAGAGCTCCCAAAAGCCAGGAGTGGTTGTACACACATAATCCCAGCACTCTGGGGGCTGAAGCAAGATGATTGTGAGATAGAAGTCAATCTGAGCTACATAGTGAGTGTCAAACCAGTGCAGCCTGGGCTTCATGGTAAGACCCTCTCTCAAAAATCTAGAAGGGTTGATACATAAGGAAGTAATGACAATAAGTTTGTAAGTCCTCTAGTACATAAAGTACTGGGTGCTATGCCAAGACAGAGGGAGAGGTACCCAACTCATTGATGTTGATCAGCAAAGTGATTTTGTAAAGAAATGTGGCCTATGATGAAGTGTGAAGAGTAGGAAAGAGATTGCCCAGAGAAGACGGGATTGGAAAGGTTCCAGGAATGAAGGTTGGTCTCTACTGAGACCCAAAGTGAGAAAGAAATGAATTCACAGGGCTATGAGTCTATTCTTTCAGCCTGTCCAAATCAAAGTTATTTTTTACATGAATTATCATCGTATATTTGTCAATAACATTCAAGACCTGAAAACAACTCAAATGCCCATCATCCTGTGAAGGAGTGAACTATGGCATGTCCATGCAATGGACCATACTCAGCTACAAAAAGATTGAGCCACTGGCACACAGAAAAACACAGAGTGAAGAAGGCCTGATAAGAAAGATTCCACTCCTATAAATTTCTATAAAATACAAGCTTATCCACAGTGACAGAAGGTAGATCAGTGGCTGTCTGAGGAGAGGGCAGGAACTAGTGAGGGATTAGGAAATGGCAGGTGAATATTCCCCTGAGTGACAGGATGTTCATTAGCTTGGTGTTCTCATAGCTCCAAACAAGTCAATAAATAATGTCAATTTTTACCAAGTTGTACATTGTAAACATGTAAAGTTTATTGTGTACCAATTACATCCCTATAAAGATTTTCAGAAGATAGCCCTGTCTGATGATAATTCATATTCTCTCACTAGGTGCTCAGGACCTGGTGCTTACTGAATGTTAAATTAATGCTTGGTATTGAATCCAGTAATAGTATTAAAACATTACTGTTGGCATAATCACACCAGGTCCAGGGAAGAAACCAGGTCAGATCTGCAGGTCTGATCCAGATGCCTGGGAAGTATATGTAGGAGTGAGGCACTGGGGAAGTCAGCCTTTACGGGGTTGGTAGCCTAAATTTGGGGGCATGGAAAAACAAGGTTAGAATCCTGCCTCTGGCATCTTCCAGCCCATCTCTTTAGAAACTTCACCTGCTTCAGAACCGATGATGTGTTCCCTTAGCCTCCTGTGAACATCCCATCATGGTGTTTTCTTTCTCATAGAATACAACATCCTTGAACCAAATAGGAAATTTAAACCAAATTTGTGTTAGGCAGACAGTAAGAGAAAGTTAGGTAACTAGACTATCATGTTAAAAATAAATGAACTATCAAATATAAAGTGGTACGCAATCATAAGAATAAATGAAATCATGTAAAATCATCTTCATTTCACCTCTTTATCTGAAAACTATAGATTTAAATATTTATTGTCTTATTGCACAAATACAGTCTCCTTTTTCTAATATGATGTTAAAATATTACAGAGATATCCAAACTTAGACAATCAAAATACATTTCACCTCTTTTCTGAAGACTGTAGATTTAAATATTTATTGTCTTATTATACAAATAATGCCTACTTTTTCTAATTTGTTGTTAAATATTACAAATATATCCACCTTAGAAAATCAAAAATACCCCTTCTCCCTTCACCTCCAGAGAGTAAGGAAAAACATTACTCACATTCAGGTCTTGGTCTTTCACAAGGTCACATCAGGAGGAAGAAGAAATAATCATCAAACATTGAGGGCTCAGATATTTTATGAATAAGAAACTGAATGAATCTGCTTCTTATGATAGATAATTTAAGTAAATGTCACATTGAAGTAATTTCAAATAACAAGTCACAACTTTTTGAGCTAATGGCAGCGGAGTAGGGAAAGCTTTGCTTAATCACTGCCATGTTTTAAAAGCTCACTCTTCTTAGTCCAATAAAAGTCTCTCAGGTAACTTTATCACTTTCAAAACTTTCAGCCTAGCTCTTCATTACTTTTGGACAGAACTTCCTACGAATGTATAAGTTAACTATTAACACTTGGAAATCGGCTGCTTTCTTTCGGGAGGTATTACACATCCATTTATTTTATCGATTTGTTCATCTCAATGTTCTCCAAAATCATTAGGACTATAAAATTTTAAAGCATTGAAGAAACCATGCTTATTGTTCAGGCAAGATTTTTAATTTTGCAGATAAAGAAGCAGGCCCTAAAGAGATAATGATTGAACCAAATTCACACAGCCACCGGTGGCAAACCTCTAGGTAGAACCGGATTTCCTTCCTCAACAATCTGTCTCCACATGATGGTTCATCCAATCTGGAGTGAGGCTTAAGGATTTTAGTTTTTTCCTGACAAGGCCATTTTTTGATTGGTTCCAACACAGCTGGGTGCATACTTTTCTTTCAGAGACAATTCTATTTATCACTGCTGCATAATGAATCTTTCCAATCAGAGCTCAAGATACAGACAATTCTCTTAGTCTCTGTCAGCAGGGCCTCTCCTACAGTTTCAGTCAACACAGGCCCAGGCTGCAGGCAGCTGCAGGCTCTCCTTTACAAGCTGTTCATGGGAAACACTCACGTGGGTGACGGTTGGTGGTGAATGTCTCTGTGCCAGCAGCTCAGCTGCAGTTGTGAGTTGGAGTTGCACACTTGCCTTTGGCAGTGTGGGGTTTTCAGGCTCTCACAGAGCCAGTGTCCATGTAAACCAAGCAGAGGCTGTGGAACCCTTCAGTCTTAGAGTTATAACACATCACTTCTACTTCATTCTCTTCTTCCCAAGTGGACTACTAATGACAGATACAAGAAAAGACAGAGGACCTGCCTCTCTGTGGAGAAAGTTCCAGATACTTTATAGAAGTGTTGTAAAATGGACAGATGCCCATGGAGCTAGAAATCTCAGACAAGCTAGACAATGAGATACAGACAGAATTAATCAATCATCTATACTTATCAAAGAAACATTGAGAAATAGACCCCTCCTTAATCACTCTAACACTCTACCATAAACAAATGTAATTAAGAACAATCAACCTTAGGTTTGTCTTCTTTCCAAGACACTGATATTGACATTCAAGATCAAGTTCCAAGAAGGGGAAAACCAGGAAGGCAAATAATACTCTCCCAAATCAGGAGCTTCTCAGACAAATTGAATGCTTCATATCTCAGCTAATGAACGACCAAAGGGACCTTTCACTGCTCCCTGAATGAGCCTGGTGAATTAAATTTTATTGAACTTCTTGGAGAGCTGAGCCTCTATCTTTCTATCGTGATTTGTATGGTATTCCACAGAGTCCAATGCAGAGCTTAGTGCACAATAAATTTCAGATGATAGATGATAGATGATTATTTAATTGCAACAGAGCAGTCTATAAATGTCATGGATGTAAGAATCCCATGGAAACTGTGGCATGGAGCATACTATGATCACAAGAGTCAGGATGAGTAAGAGTGCATTTTCAACCATCTGTGGCTTCAGAGGTGAGAAATTTGCAAGGTGCTGATAAGGTCCACCACAACCTCTTCATGTTTAAAATTATATCCAAGGGCTTGGGAGATAGGTCAGCAAAGTGACACATGCATCTGGAGTTCATTTGCAGTCACAAGGGATACTGGCATGCACATATACATATACACATGTGCAAATGAATATGTACATTAAAAATATGAAATTATGTCCATGAAAGAGACATAAACATTGAGAAACTATATGTTTACTAGAGAAACAATTAAGATATTGAATTAAAAGTACTTTACATCTGTGATTTCTTGATTTTTTTCCAAAGAGGAGGTGATATTTAGAGGTAGGATGGGAAAAAAAATAAGAAGGATATGAATACTCAAAAATAGGAGTGATTGTATAGAAAAGCCAGAAAAAAATCCCTCTATTCCAGCAGCCAGATGTGGCAGCTCATGCTTTATAATCCCAGATGATATTAAATAGATCACCATGAGTTCAAGACCAGCCTGGACTACAGTGAGACCCTGACCCCTCAAAAAAAGACGTAAAAATTTTCATTATCCGAGTGGTCACCACCATCTGAAAAAGAGAAGCTTCTCAAGCCAAAAGTGAGGGTAGCATTATTAAATGGGTATGCTCATTTTTTTAAAAAAAGTGCTTGTAAGGCAGTTTGGTTGGCATGATATATGCATTTAACCAGACAACAGCAGGTGTTACACCCTATGGCTCATGACTTCCACCATTATAGGCTTTTTACTAGGTCTTCAGTACCAGGCATGCTTTCCCTACCAAGGAGTGGGCCTCCAGTCCAGTTAGAGAGCAGTTGATTTCCCCACCGTAGACATGCCACTATTGCCCCAGTTGGTCCATATGGCCTGGCTGGCCAGTCTTTTTTTTTTTAATATTTTATTTTTTTCTTTTTTTTAATTTTATTTAATCATTTTCAAGCAGAGAGAGAGAGAGAGAGAGAGAGAGAGAGAGAGAGAGGGAGAGAGTACCAGGGGCATATGTGGGTCCTGGGGAATTGAACCCGGGGCCTTAGGCACTGGAGGCAAGTGCCTTAACCGCTGAGCCATCTCTCCAGCCCTTGGCTGGCCAGTCTTAAGGCTTACAAGGTCCACTGCTGTTCACCACTAATGATGACTTCTCTCTCCAATAGGGCTGCATCCAGCCATAGCTTTTTCCAGCTTTCTGTCAGCTGGTTAACAGGGAGGAGGTTTCCAGCTCAGCTCCTGCTTGATTTCTCAGGGACCTGAGCCTAAGCTTATAAGGTCTTCAGCAATAGGGTCTTACTATTTCATTCTGGTGAGCAACCAAGAGCTTTTGGCAAGCTCTATAATATTTTGGGGGCCTCAGTAACCTCCCTGGCCAACACCTCATTGGAAGGTATCCCATCCCTGGCACTGAAGTTTTTCTAGTGTCAATCTATGTCTATTGGCTGTGCTGTTACTTAAAGGAGAACGTGTTGCATTTGGCTTTGTAGGCCTGAGTTACATCACTTAGAATGATTCTTTACAGATACACCCATTACCTTGCAAATTTCATAATTTCATTTTTCTTTACTACTGAATAATTTTCTATTGTATAAATGAACCACATCTTCATTATCCATTCATCAGTTGAAGGACATCTAGATTGGTTCCATTTCCTAAATAGAGCTGCAATAAACATGGATGACCAGGTATCTCTAAGGTAGTGACAGGAGTTGTTAGGATATATGACAAGGAGTGGTATAGCTGGGCCATATTGTAAATCTATTTCAGCTGCCTCAGGAACCTCCATACTGCTTTCCACAATGGCTGTACCAGTTTATATTCCCAACAACAGTGTAGAAGGGTTCCTATTTTTCCGCATCCTCGCCAGAATTTATTGTCGTTTGTTTTCTTGATGGTAGCCATTCTGACAGGAGTGAGATGGAATCTTAGAGTAGTTTTAATTGCATTTCCCTGATTGCTAAGGGGGTAGAACATGTTATTAGATGTTTATAGACCAGTTGTTTGTCTTCTTTTGAGAACTCTCTATCCAGTTCTGTGGCTCATTTTTTGATTGGGTTGTTGATTTCTTATTTTTTCAGTTTTTTTGAGTTCTTTGTAAATTCTAAATATTAATCCTCTGTCAGATGTATAGCTGGCAATGATTTTCTCCCATTGAATAGGTTGCCTCTTTCTTTGTTCATGGAGTCTTTTGCTGTACAAAAGCATTTTAATTTCATGAGATCCCAATTTTTGACTAATAATTTTATTTCCTGAGCAACTAATGGGGGGGGGGTCATGTTCAGAAAGCCCTTGCCTGTGCTAATACATTGAAGTGTTTCCCGTAGTTTTTCCTCTAGCAGTTTCAGACAGTAGTATTCAGCACTTATGACATCTCTATCAGACTTCCCGAGGCTCAGGGTCTATTTGGAAAGAGGTGTCGGAAAGATTGTAAGAGCCAAAGGAAGGGTAGGACTGCTTACAATGCAAACTTCCAGACACAAAATGGCCTTGATATTCATGACTTCACAGTCCCTTATAATAACTACACATAATGAGAAGAAAAGATGACACTGAAACAAATCAGATACTAATTTAGAGGGGGAAGAGATATGGGAGAGGGTGGGGAGGGAATCATAATGATCTATGATTATGGATGCTATCAATAAAAAGGGTTTTTTTAAAGACTTAAGATTTCCACAATTCCTTCCAAAAAGTTTATTTAAATTTTTGTGGAAACAAATCACTTAAGTCTTTCCTACATGTGCATCCATGACACCACAGTGATTACTGATATATTCCATAAGACCAGCATGGTTCTGAGTCCATCATCATTTTCATATGGGGAATGGAGGAGGACAAAAACAAGGAGACATAAAAACAGAGGAGAGACTCCCTTGAGAGAGGAGTGTTCTCTGTGGATGGTGGGCAGGAGAGAGTGAACAAGACAATGATTGGAACATGACCACATTAGAGTATGTTCATATACTAATATTCTTGATTAAAAAGAAAATAAATAAACAAACTGTAAAGACCATACAATGGGACCTGAAAGCTAAATGGTTTAGTACCCAAAATTTAAAAAAAAAAAGTAAAAATCAATGCCCTTTCTTCTAATTCTACAGGATGGCTGAGCCAGTTTCTCACTCCTTTCTGTGGGTTCACAAATTTTGCTGCACTGAGAACTGGGCAGTAAAAGACAACATAGCTTCCTTCTTATGTGGGGCACATCAGTGCTGACTTTGGGATAGGCTCCTTGTGGCTCCTGTATCTGACCTCAGAGGAAGATAGAGAATGGTTCCCAAATGATACTCATAACCTATAGATAAATATCACTTTACATAACGAATGGAACTGTGGTTCAGGATGTTGAGAGGGGGAGGTTATGCTAGCCTGGTACAAACACAAAGACCTTTATTTTAAAGAAAGTGCCAGAAGAGTCTGAGCCCCAGAGATTAAATGATGGAAAGCAGGGGTCAGAGTCATGGGAAGGGGGGACCACAAAACAGGGAGCAATTTTCCTGGAAAAGGTATAAAGATAGATTGTCCCCTAGGCCATCTAGAAAGAATGCAGCCTTGTGATGCATTTTATACTTTTGACCTTGCAAGCCATAAGATAGTAGGTTTGTTGAGTCATTAAATCTTTAAGTCTGTTACAGCAATAACAGCAAACTAAAGCCGTTTATCCTCCAATAGGCTAAACCAGGAGTGGTGCCAGAACTCTGCACACACACTCCAAGGTTTTCCAGTGTCACAGGTATGGATGTCCCACCTGCCAAATCATGCTCCATGGCCAAATCCAGTCACTGGGAGAATGATTTTGACTCCAGTCCTTGGTGGTAAAAGTGACAGTCTGGTCGTCTACATATTGTTGTGGGAGGAATTTGTGACCACAAGATAAGAGATCACTGGAGTTGTAATATGCTTTCTGTGACTGGTTCTGATGGTGCTATGAAAGCCACAAGTTCTTTAGATAGATCTCCATCATTGGTCAAATAGTGAACAATCTGTAACCCAGTCACCACCTGTGATGGTTGTTTATGGTTGTCAAGCTGACTGTACTGAGAGATGCCTTGAAAATTGATCAAGTGTTTCTGGATGTATCAAGGGGTATTAGGAAAGACTGGCATGTCACTTAGAGCCCCAGTGAGGAAGACCTGACCTCAATGTGAGACTTTATCCAGTAGGCTGGGCATCCAGATGGTCCAAACAAGCAGCATTTACTCTCACACATGCACACTGCTTCTTGAATGAGTGTGCTTGACCTTGACTACAGATGCTAATGTCTTCAGCCTTTGACTAGCAACTGGCACCTGTGACTTTCCAGGGAGTTTCCCTGCCTTCTATCTACTACCAAGAGTGTATGATGGCTTCCTCTTTTGCTGAGGCTTCCAGCTTCTCGCACTGGTTTTCACATCTTCCCAGCCTACAGGCTGCCATTGTTTGTGCCATGTTCAGCCTCTGGTTCTGTAAACCCAGCTAATAAATTCAGGCTGGCTTTGCTCCTCTGCAGAAAGCTGAAGTTTGGAGGGTCTCTAGATCTTTTTCTTCTCTGCCAGTACTTCCCTGTCTCTCTCTTCTCCTCCAAACTGTGGAACTCCACCCATTCTTTTCCTTCTTACTTTCACACACACTTCTCAGATCGATGAGCCATTAGAACATCAGTGTTTTATTGAGTCTGCACTATTTTCAAGTACTTCCCCTTGGAGAAAGTTACTTCACATGCTCTTTTATGTGGCACAGTTGTTTCTGTGACTCAATTCTGAGACATTCATTTGCAAGAAATACAATGCCCATTGCCAAAGCCAAGCACCAAGTGTTATTAGGCAGGTTGTTTTTTTCCTGTGCATTTCAACTTGAAGGATGGCATTTCTTCCTAGTATTTAAAAAAAGGCAGAAAGAGAAATTCACCTTCAATGTTCTTCAAATTTGCATTTGGCTTCATCTTTTAGGTGAGAAATAAGGTACATTAGAATTCTCCTATCATTAACAGAATGTGTAGGTAAACCTAAAATTTGCATTAAAATACTTTCAAAAACAAAGACTTCTGCAGAACCTTCATGTATAGATAGAGGAATATGTCAGTGAGAAGAGAAAGTAGATAGTATTTTCTTGCCAAAATCATCGAATTAGAATTCATATATGTTTTGTCATATTTGTTTACTTATAAAGTACATACATTCTGAGAAACCCCAGTGGGCTAATGGATAAGGCAAAGTTCATACTGGTCCAGACATAGACTGTTTTGTATAATGTGTTTTCACATCAGAGTTTTAAAAATTTGCAATTTACATTTAACAAATTAACATATTGGACTAAATGATAAAATTTCATGTAGGTTTCATTGAAGTTGTAAAAAAGGCACTGTTAAACAATGTTCCTGTCCAACTGTACTGACCAACAAGAAACCTGGGGAGGGTATTCATTCATGACTTTGCAATGAATTCTCCAAACCTGGAATTTAATCCTCAGGTTTACAGTTAAAGAAACTATATTTGAGCTATTTTTTGTCACCCAAATCTTCCATAGGCTGGTTTTTCCCTCTGGTGTTGGTGAACTTGGCAGCTGAATTTAAAGGCTTTCCTAACTGGATAGTCTGAACACGTGTGAGTGATAAAATGCTTCAGATGATAGTTTCTGCTGAATTCCCTGATTTGATCACTGTACATTTTGTATCAGTATCAAAAAAAATCCACTGAACCCCACAATTACATACAACTATTATGTGCCAGTTAAAAATGTTTTTTGAAGTAAAATGCAACTAAAATTACTTTAAAAAATAAAAGGTCTTCTCAAACATAGATTCTCAAGGCTCCCAATGCTATATGATGACTGACAAATACACGTCCCTTTCAACAGTGTTCACCTGCCCAAAGACTTGAATGCCAGTCTCCAAGACTAACTGTCAATAGGCACTGGGGTTGCTTATCTGAGCTCCACGCTTTTTGACAGCTCATCCCAACTTCTCCACACCTTTCTTAAACTATGTCAATACTATTGATCAAAGGATAGCGCAGTGAAAGATTAACAAATCCATGCCATGTGCCTCTCCTCTCCTTTCCGGAGCAATTGCTCATTTGAAAAACAATCCCCCTTCCACACTAAGCCTGCTCAGCATGGCGCTCCAGGAAACCTAGGGCAATCAATTTGAGTTGATGCATGAGAGGAAGCCTGGCACGTTTGCCACCTCTGAGGCAGAAGCTTTTCTCAAGACCTGGGAGACTACCTGCCTCTTTTCAGCAGGTGCTCATTTCATTTCAGAGTGAGCATAGCAGAATTGCAGTTCTGTAATGATTGAGGCTATGCTTCTGTGTCCTCACGGTTCATTTATCCCACGCCTCGCAAACACGGGAACATTTCCTCTATAGATGTATGATCACGGGAGACAGAAACCTTGGTAGGGTTATACTTATTGTTGGAATGTATTACATATGTGTATTCTTCTCTGAGACCTGATGTCCTCGCTAGATTTTAAGCATAATGAGATGGGTAGTGGCTCTATTCCTGACCCTGTTATCAGCCCAGTGTATTGCTGACACTTGGAAGCTACCCCAGCAAACATTTAGTAAGGACATGCATATTTGGCTAACTGAATGGAGCCTGGCCCCACAAACAGTGGTCTGTATACTCACTCCTTGTGTTACTCAGCTCTTTTTCTGCTTCTTTGCTATGTCACTGATTTTTAGTGTGCTATGAAAGAATTGCCAGGATAGCTATTCAGATAAACCGTAGCTTCCTTCCTTCTTTTCTTCCATCTTCCTTCCTTCCTTCCTCTTCCCTTCTTTCCTTCCTTTCTGAACTTTAATCAAAAGTCCCTGAGGCTATAGACATGCTCACGACTACATTCAGTAGGCACTCAATTTTTGTAGCTACTCCAGGTAGAGGTCAAGAGGTCATTCTTGCACCACATACGATAAATCTCCAAATATCCTTCTGATGCTCCTGATTAAGCACTCTGTCATTCACTCTGTCGATAAATCTCCAAATATCCTTCTGATGCTCCTGATTAAGCACTCTGTCATTCACTCTGTCCTCTTGTCACGACCCTGGTCATGACCATCAGTAACTTCTTCCCTCTGGCTCCCTAAAGTTCCTTTTCTAATTACCATGAGAACGATCCATCTAAGATCAGATCTGATCACAACTCTGCCTTTACACATTCTTTCATGGCTCCTGTGGATAAATGCAGGTCAAGCCCCCTTGCCCTTGCATGGCACACAGTCCCTCCTCCGTCTGGTCCTTGCTTGCTGTTGCTGCTCACCCACTGTCATTATCCCGCCCTACATGCCAGCCAGGCAGCTTCTGAAATCTCCAGTGACAGCTCTCTCCCATCTCAGTTGTACATTCTTCTTGGCATCAGGTTAGATACTAACTTGGAATTTTCCTCTCCCGGGTCTTTGCCTGGCTCCTTGCTAATTGTCCTTGATCAACTTGTACTCTTTATTGCCAAAGACTGAGATGCAAACCACCCTGCTTTCATCCTTCCATCCATCATCCATCTTTATTGCTTATTTGGGTCTCTGTAATCCAAACTGTATAGGCTTCTGTCGCGACCTGAATTTGTCTCACCCATGGCTATAACCCTGGAGCCTAGCTCATGACAGGAGCTAAATATACATTAAAGGGAAAAGAAAATGAATAAAAGACACAAGTGTGACAGGGAGCAAGGTGTGTGTGTGTGTGTGTGTGTGTGTGTGTGTGTGTGTGTGTGTGTGTAGGGGGAGGGGTTATCAAAAGCAGGCTGGTTGACCTCTCACATTACACCCAGTAGAAGCTAGAAGTTGCAGTCCTGGGCATGTTTAGGCTCTCCTTCAACCAGGATCACAGATAAGAAGACTTTCAGACCACCTTGAACTAAAGCTGCTCTGTCATCTTGCAGATCCACTTCCAGGGGTCCAGCAGGACAGGCTTTGAAGCCACCCATCCTGGCAGAGTACAGGAGGAGCCTTGGGAGAACAGCATCCAGGATTGTAATTAGAGCTGGAGGGGAGGAGGAGGAGACAGGGTCAGCAGACCAATCAATAATCAGCCTCGCCTTCCCCCACTCTGGTGCCCAGGCCCAGAGGAAGACTGGAGCTGGCAGCTGACGTCCAGGCCGCTTTGGGCGGTGCGCTCCTGCCATCTAGTGGATTGCAAGTGCTGGAAACAGGAATTTAAGATTCCAGATTTAAACCCACCTCGGAGCAGTGCTGTTTGGACCCCTTTGTCCATTGTGACCTTTGAAGAGGGAGAGTCCTGAAGGGTGTTGAGTACAATATTCACTTTTTTAATCACATATGAGTCCAACTGAATGTCAGATAGGAAAACCGGCTCTGATTTCACTGGGAAATGGGAATTGATTTTACCTTACCTTAGGCTTAATATGTCATTTTATGGCCTCTTCTCCAAAATGACTAGAAAAGTGTCTCAAACATTACCGGTAGATCATTTTTACCCAACAGTAAGCTAGATAATTGCAAAACCGAGAGAAAAAGCTAAGAATGTCACTGGTGCTCCCAGCGCTGGCTGTGCCAGAACAGCCCACGGTGACAGGGCCGAGGTTCAGCCAGAACTGCAGGGAGCAAGGCTGACCAGGCTCCCCAGGCTCTCGGTGAAGCTGACACTCACTGGTTCCCTCCCCCCAGTCACGGTTCCCCAAAGGTAATTCACTAAGCCATTAACAGTCTCTGCTCTGGGCCATGAAGTGGGGAAAATCAGTCAGCATATGACACGGAGCTCATCTGCACAGCCTCTGAGCTTGAGAAAATGTGAGCAGAACAGCAGTGGTCTCCACCACTGTGTTCAGAGAAATGGAATTTCTCAGGCCCAAAGAGCCCCCCCATGCATAAGCATTAAACATGGGCATTATGTCATGACATTGGCCTACTAGCTTATACCTTACAGTGCGTGCTGCTGGATGATAGGTTGAAACATATTAAATTTACATCACGGCTCAACAAAATCATATTCAGAGCAAGCGATCGGGGCAAGAATGAAGAAAGTGGAGAGCCATCTGCCTCATATTTTAAAATTGCCTTTTTTTCTTTTTTCCAGTTTCATGTGTATCACGGCTTCCAATATTGTAATGAGGCACTCATCTGAAGCTTGCTAACAACCAACACTCAGGAACCCCGTTTTGTCTAAAATTCTTGTCTTTGGCTACATCCTACATTGAAGCAGTCCCCTGTTTAGATAAATGCAATTTGTTAAGAGTTAGGACCTTTCTGCTTTTGAAAATCAATTGGTAAAGCTGTGTCTCCTCCACACACAAGAACACTCATCCATGACATTAAATTGAGTTAAAAGAATGGAAAATTTTCTGGGGGGGGTTAGTCTAAGTATGTAATGTCACAGAAATTGAGCTGCCCATTTTGAATGTTTGACATAATTTTATTAGCATAGTGATATAGCTTTCGGCCTTCAGGTTTGTAAACTGCCTGAGAAATAAGATTTACATTAAAAATATAAAAATAACCCAGATTTTATCATTTAATTGTTACATGTTATATTCATACGTGGAAGTAACACTGGACCCTATTGATTTGAAAAACGTGTCAATTAATATGTACACACATGTGTGTACATATTAATTGATACATATATAATGTATATATGTATGCAATATATAATATAATATATATGTATGTATGTATAATATATAAATGTATTATGTATGTAAGAGTCTGTGTTACTGGACAAATTATCCACTTTATCTTTCAGGACAAAAAATGTTAATGATATTCATTTTTAAGCAGAAATCACACATAATACATCCTAAAGAAGATTTCATGTTTTAAAGATAAATTAATCATTCAATTTAGGAGAAAAAAAAGGGTCAAAGTGCTTAAGCAAACTCACTTTTAAAGAGTTCTGTTGCTTACCACAGAACAGAAATGACTGAAAGTGATCCCAGGAAGAATATCAATCATAGGTTAAGGTTTCTGAAAAGAGAAAGAGAACCAAAATGCTAAGTACAAGCTCCAAATGTGGCCCAACTTTGTATTTCTCTACTAATTCTGCAATAGCAAGTAATTAACAGGTTGCTTAAAGTACAGTCTTGTCAAAGGGACTGTCTCAACTAGTAGATATCACATGTGATGCCTGAAGGGTTACCCAGTGATGGAGGTATTCACAGAACCAGAAATGCTCTTGTTGAAAGTGACCACTCTATCCCTCCCCGTGACATCCCTATCTTCGGTCAGAGGATGCCCAGAGTCCCAGTTATACTTGATAGTGGTTAACTTGGTCAGGTCCCGTTAGACTTGACTCCCATTTCTACTACCTATTTGTGGTTTATCTTTGTGCAAATTACTCATATTCCCTGAACCATTTCTTCCTTAAGGGTAAAATGAAGAGAAGAATTATCAGGTTAAAAATGCAATTTCGGTAAGTCAAAAGCTATGAAAAATCATCAGTTTCATTCTACCAATAAGTCACAGCTTTTGTGGACCCTGCAGCAATGGAGAACAGAGAGTAGATTGTGACCTAGACCTTCATGTCTATTTCTAACTAGCTGATGGACAAATTGGGGAAATGCTTGCTCAGGCAAGAAGGTCCCAGCAAGACAGGTCTGTACCAATTTATCTGTCAAGATTATAGTCAGCTATGTCAAAGGCTAAGTAAGTACACAAATCTATGTGGGTTTTTTTTTTTTTTAGTGTTCTGTACTGGAAGGGTGAAAAATAATGTCAGTAATTCTCCAGTAGCAGGAACTGGTCAGAGAGCATGATGCAGTGGTCACAAGAGTGCTAGACTTGGAATACCTAGGTAAGAATACTCTCTCTAGGAGACTAGCTGTGGGAACTAGTCACTGGTTTAACCTCTTTGACTTTCTGCTTCCTCAGCAATAGTCAGTACTCACTATACCACACACATCTTGTACATTAATCACTAGATCAACTTTTTATATTCACTAAATGAAGAAGATACTGTTGCTAACATCTCCGCTTGTGAATGAGGAAACTTGGGGTCAACATGAATAAGTTCAAGGTTACTTGGCAATTAAAAGGTAGAACTGAGATCAGAACACAGGCATATTAATTTACAGAACTTGTCTACAGAGGTGCTACTGCTTGTCATCAGAAAGCTTTATTCTAGTCCCGGATCTACTTATTATTCACTTCACTGGATCTCGATTTTCTCTTAAGCTAAATGAAGGGAATTGGACAGGAATCAGGTTCTAAGTATCTTTTATTAAACACCCACACCGATCAGTTTTGTTAGAAGCTTCGAGCCATATAGTGTTCCAAAAGAGATTGCAAAAGCTGTCTTGGGTCAGTGGGAAATACTGCTGTAACTAACAAGGATGTGTGCCAAGGACACGACAGAGTGAAGCATGGAAGCCTTTGTAACACATTTGTCATCCCTGGGAGTCATAAACACCCTCTGGCTGTTGTAGTTCATTATTTTACTTTTCCATTTTTCTCTTCACAGCTGTCTGGAGGGCAATCAGGGACCCTGGTTTGGTCAGGCAAGGCTTGCCTTACAGACTAGTGCTATGGAATCAGAGTGAAAGCTATGAGAGAATGAACAATAGAGTAGTGACTAAGCACTTGTACTTACTAAGTGCTTGAAGTCTGGCTGAGCAGCATTGTGTCTATATTTTAATAATGAAAATATAAATGTAAACATACCTGTGTAAGTAGTGGCAACTTTGTTCTTCAGTACAGTTATGAAACCAAGGTCAGTGTGTGGATAACCGTCACGAGTATGAACAGGAATTCACCTGAAAAGATGAAAGTCAAAGGAAGGAAAGGTTTGACCAGAGAGGATGCTGAGGACAGGTCTGGATGTTGAAACTGCTATACAATGCCATGTTGATGGGGGAAAGGAGAGTAAGTAGTTGGAGAGGAATAGGAGGTAAGAGACTAACAATGTGACTTCTTGATTGTGTGATCCTTGCCTAAGGGAACTTCATTAACCCTGAAAAAGACAGGGTCTAGATGTTGACTTTGAACTCCAATTGCTATTCGCAATGAACTCTTGACATATTAAAAAATCTCCACTGTTCCGTTGACATATGTGGTGATTATGTTTTGTTGTCAACTTGACCTCTTTAGCAATCTTGGTGGTTCTCTGAGGTTGTTTACAGGAAGGTGGCCCTCTCAGTAGGGGGCAGGATGTAGGGAGGCTCAGGGAAGCTAGAAACAAACATCCCTTCCTGGGAGAGCTATGCAGGAAGGACATTCCAGAGACTCAGGAAGTCAACAAGTCTGGGAAAGGGTTGCAAGACCTCACCCTAAGACTATATAAAGAGGAAGAAAATCTTTGTCTTCCCCTCTGTCTGTTTGCTGGTGTGTGTGTGTGGTGTTGGTGATGGCTTCTTACTCTCTCTGTTTGGACCTGTGAAAGGGGGCCAGCCTCTTTCGCCATTATGGAATTTCCCCTGGATCTGTAGCTTCAACAAATCCCTTCCTCCCCTAACTATGCTTGGTATGGAGGCTCATCCCAGCGGCATGTGGCTGACTGTGACAACATACCACCTATATGAAATAGTTCCCACTGATCAACATTATGCAAAAAGAGCTGTTAGGATACTCAGTAGGTATCTCAGTAGTTTGGACTGTGTTACCAGAATTCAAATTGGATTCATTTAACCAAAATGAAGCATTATCAGAAAGGTATGAAAATATCCTGTGCATCTGAGCCATAGGAATAAATATCATTGGAAAATAGGAGTCAGTTAGAAGTTTCTATCTCTTAATTCAGGCCTTTCTATTTCTCTTTCTTCTTGCATATTGTACATCACTTCTCTTGCTTTGCCATGTTGCCTAGAGGGAAAACTGCCTGCCAAGAACTTCAGGCAGCAGCGAAAGGCAAACTGCAACTCATCTGTGTTTCTGAGTTTTAAACCATCAGGGGAAGAACTCTGACCCCATGCTGAGTCATGTGTCCACTCTGCAGAACAGAAGAGCAAGGATCAGGACTATGTCCAGTTATGGGTAACTCTACTTGGGACCATGAAGTTGAAATTGAGGGAAGAAAAGACAATTCCCAGAAGAAGAGAAGTGCTGTTCCAGGAAGAAGGGAAAGAGAAGCTAGGAAAACAAAATGGTAAGTTTCTGTTAAAGAAATCTTTGGATGACATAGCACGGATAAAGTATTAACAAAAGCCTTTTTCTTTCTTCTTTATAAAGCAAACCAAGCATGAGATGAAACCCCTCTGTTTGTAGAGCCAGAACCATTTTTCCCTTTTTAAGATCTGAAAGGACAGCAATTCAGATGCTTTCATTACTGTGGTTGTGGGGGTGAAGGGGGGCTTCCTCTTCAGTGAACTTCATATTCCTCCATTAATTGTGTCAGGAAATTGAAGAGACGCTTTGGCTTTATATTTGATTATCTCAATATCTATTGCATAAAAATGTATTTTTGCTTCATTAACAGTAAAATACATGGGGATGACGATAGATCATCCTAAGTATTATTTCCTTATTTCTGATCTTAATCACTATATTTAATAAGGAAGAGCCAGGTTCAATAAAGGATACATCTGGCTTCGAATGATTAATCAATTTTTATAGGACTCACATGCTAGCAATTCTTTGGAAAATTAGACAAGACACCATGAATCACAATTCCCCGCACACACTCCCAGGCCTCTCAACCAGCTTTGCTTTTACTAATCAGCTTCAATTGACTGTCTTGGGGCATTTTTACAAAGGTGCATCCTATGTCTCTCACATCCTGAATTAATGCTGTGGGTAATTAGCTCAAGGGGCTGAGGTCTCTTTCATCTGCATGCAAGTCAACTAAGTGGTTTTTCCTTTGCTGCCTGAAATATGAGTCCCTTTCTTTCATTCCCTCTGACTCTCCTCTTGGCTAGCTTAATTGGGATGTCAAATTGTATCATTCTGTAGGGAGATGAACTTTTTGAGATTGGTCCAGGACAGACTTTTCTTGTGTTGGGGGTGCAATTATTCTTTGTAATGTCATTTTCAATTCCTCAGGGTAGGTAATGAATTAGTCTTGTGCGTTAACAGGGGGTGAGCTATGACCAGCAGCAATGCCACAGATGCAGATGGGAAAATGAAATCATTAGAAGCACACATGAGCACATGCCAAGATGCACAGGGCTGACTTGAATGACAGAAGGCTATCTCTTGGAATGGGAATACAAGCCAAGAGATAAAATAAACCTCTATGACATCTTGTAGCTAGGGATTTTCACTACTTAAAAATATGCATGTGTCTCATTTACTGCTGTATCTCTGGAGACTGTAGCAGAGACACCAAATACCTGGTGTGTTTGCTGCCTCTGCTACTTAATCTTTCCTCCATAGCTGACATAGCTAATCATTCGTGACACTTTCCTGCTGAGCCCACATGTAGACACAGACTGCTACAGGCAGTAAGAGCCAGTTGATCAAAGTTGGCATACAAGATGGAACCTATTTGCAGTCCCTGGTCTAGAACATTATAAGTGTTTAATAAATATTTGTTGGATGTGCAAATAAATGAAGACTTGTTTCTAGAAATTATGGGGCTCCATGCCTAGCCTCTCCCTTGAATTTAACTTGCATTTTGGGGGGGCTTTGTTTTGCACAGGTTCCTCTAACGAATTCACTTCTAGAATTATTCTTTAATTTAAGCTCATCATTTTGCACCTCCGATTTAACCTAAAGCAGGGATAAAAAATATATTGCCTTAGTGCTTTGCTTATCCAAACACTGAGCACAGCAGGGTATGTCGAAGCCTGGGAAAATGGGTTCAGAATCTTATCCCAATGTATGAACAATGATCATATGGATTTGGATCTAAGACCATGGGCCAGAATGGAAGGATCATGAGTACTGAATTTACATTGTTAATTTGTCAGCCCAGCCACGTATCTATTTTATAGAGCAAGTGGGCTAGATTACAAGGTTATTAAAAACCACAACTAGGGTTGAAGCACTGGGTGCCAAAGCATGGAAACCTGAGTTCTAGTCCCTGGAATCCACATCAAAACCTGGATGCTATAGTGGGCATCTTTTATCCCAGCACACCTAGAGTGAGAAGGGAGGCAGAAACAGGAGGATCTGCTGGAAACTCATGGGCCAGCTAGCCTGATGTGCACAGCAGTGAACAATGAGAGACCCTTCCTGAAACAAAGTGGAAGATGAGCAGCTCCTGAAAATTGTCCTCTGGCCTCCACGTGCACACCACGTCAGGGTGTTATGGTGTGTATACTCACACACATGAACATTCACACACATAGTCAAAACACTGTAGCAACGTAATTCAATAAGGCAGTCCTGCTCTGGTGTAAGTACCAGCCCCTGGTGAGCAGCAGGAAATGCTGCTCTTCTGAACACCCTCAGAAACTTCTCTGGTAGCATGAGTGTGGGAGCAAGTATAGGAGCAGCCTTGTGACATCTTCCGTCACTGCCCCAAATACCATGTACTTGGTTGCTCTTTGGGAGTGACCCTACTTGGAGACAGTGTTGTGGCAGGATGTGGAGCAGGATGGCTAGTGGACCACGTGGTACAGAAGAGGACATGGCTCATCATAACACTTGAGGTCCATCCAGTCTACTTGGAAGAAATATCGGAGCATTTACAGGAATCTGTAAGCATGAGAAATGACACTTTATTATTGTAATCCTGATTTATTTTATATAAACTAAGAAATTTAGGTTGAAGGCATTTTTAAATATATTGCTATCTCAAGGACTTTCGGTATAAAGACTTTATGTGCAGCAGCACACACACACTTATATAAGCACACACTTCAAAAGAAAGAGTGTATTTTCTTCAGTCCAGTCGATCATCAAAATGCATCAGTTTAATACCTAATGGCATGCAACATTTGACTGGATACAAAGGGAACACCTTGGAATTCAGGCTCAGCCCTACAGGAATGTATACAAATTAAGAGTACCTGTATGAATTTTAATGGCCTAATAAAAAGCTCAAAGCACTACATGGATTGTTGGCACATTTGTATCACATATAGGTCATTTTGCTAAGAGGATCAGACGCTGCTTTAAAACACATAAATATATTATCCAATTTTCTAGGCAGAAATAAAAGCTCAGAAACTCAAATTGACAGGAGCCAGGTCAGGTGCCTGAAGGAAAGTCAAAAGAGTCTAGAGAATTTGATTAACTCAGTTTTCTCCAGTTCCTCAGAGAAGCTTCAGAAATCAAGATTGCTATTGAATAGTCCTAATAGTGTATTTGGATTGAAAAGATTTCCTGAACTTTCTGCACTTGTTTAAGAAGCACAGTCTTAATTAACTGAAGGGTCTGGGCAAATGGAAGAAGAAACAAAAATAACCAAAAACATTGATGAGCATTCCAAAATACAAAGAAAATTTCAGCTTTTACACATCTACCCTGGCTGTGGTAGTTTGAATGTAAATGGCCCCATGGCCTCAGGTAATTTTGATTAAGCTTCCTACTCAGACTCTGGCACTCCAGCAGGCAGAGCCCTGCTGGAGGAGATGTGTCACTCAAGGCTGATCCTGAGCTCAGCCCTAGGTGGTAGAGTCAGCGTGACTCTGGCTATTTGTTCTCTGTCTCTCTCTGCCGTGGATGTATGATGAAGTCAGCTTCTTCTGCCATGATGAAGCTTGAACCCTGGAATCTGTAAGCCTGAAATAAACCCTTTCTTCCCATAAGCCGTTTTTGTTCAGATGTTTGTCCAGCAATGAAAATATAACTGGCCAAAACAAGACAATGATAAAAGCAAGAATTTGCTTAAGAAACTTGGATGTCCTTGACTCAGCCTTAATCCTCCTTGAACTGTCTGAGAGATGAAGTGACATGAGTCAGTGTGACACAAAGAAGTTCTTAGCCTCAGACTTCCATGGCATGCATGGAGACTGTGTTATTATTACAGGGAGCACACAGCCCCATCACTAGAACTTTATATTTAGTTGGTTTGCTGGGGACCAAAAGGTTCTGTTCCTAACACTCCTAGTGATGTTCATGTTGTAGCACTGGGGAGCAAAATGGCAGATCAGCATCATCCAAAGCAACTGTCCATTGCATCTTCTAACTCTGTACTTATGTTTGCATTTACTAGTGGGAATTATTCTGTAGAGAAGAACTTTCCTTTATTCATGGAAGCTAGGTGATAATTTCAAAGTACAAATCAAATCGGAAAGGAAAGATAACTGTTTAAATTCTTTTTTTTTTTTTTTTTTGGCTACTAAAGTTTAGAATAATGACCAGAACTTGGCCATCTTTAATGGACTCCAATGGCCAAAGTCATCTATCAGGTTTCTCCAGAGGGAGAGAAGTCAGACAGAAGTTGTATAAATAGGTGCTCCTCTTCTCCCTTTCGCTGCCCTTCTCTTACCTCCTCCTCTTTTTCCTCTCTCTCCTTCCCTCCCTGTTTTACCAACCCCCTCTCCAATTACATAAGCAAATAAAAGTGGTTGGCCTATTTTTTAATTTTCTACAGAATCCTTATGTAGCATTAGATGTACCGTATATTTTCTATTTTGTTATAAATTTCTGGATTCATCTTTTTTAAATTTCCTCCCATATGTTGAGGGATGTTTTCCTCCTGTATTGGTTATATGTGAAATTACTTTACTATTCATTTTGGTTGTTAATGCTATGGATTTTCTTCTTGGTGCTGTTTTAGCTGTATCCCACCTACATGAGTCAATTACTATTTCTTTCTAGAAATTTCTCACTTTATTTTCTTTTCCCTTCAATGTATAATGAAATACTACAGTAAAATACATGAACATTTTGCCAAAGTATTCTATTTAGCCCCCTACCATTCTCTGTGCTATCGTCGTAATACTCTATTGTATTATGTTGTAATACAGTCATGATCTTTGCTTTAATCATTGATATTTTATGCAATCTTTTCAGGAAAATACATATAGGCATGTAAGTAGTTGTGAGTGTATGATTACATGTAGTCTCTTAAACTCCCTATGCATCTTTACCATTTCGTTGGCTCTTCTTCCTTTCCCGTGCAACACTGTTATAACATCCCAACATTTTCTAGCCTCCATTGTTTGATAAGTCATCTTCCATCCACACCAAGGAGGATTCCTGGTGGATTGGGGACAGGGAGGAGGGAACCAGGGATACCAATGTAATATTTACTAATACAATGTATCTAATTTTGGACAATAAAAATTTCGATAAAAAACTCAAAATATTGTTAAAGAAATGGTAAAAGGCATTGTCTAGGCTGAAAAGAAATGGTCCATTATAACAATACAGTTGTATGGGAAATGTTCATGTCTTGGCAGACATGTTATAATTCTCCTCTGGTGTTGAGCTCTCAGCAGCCTTTGATTTTCTGCTTTGATACGTTTTGAGTCTCCTCAGTGTCACACCCACCAACTTCCAGAGGTTGTCAGGCTAGCAGTGAGAGCAGCACTTGTGATTAAGTCACCACGTCCTCGGTAGTGTCTTCGGGGCACTGACAGATATAATAGAGGTGACACATCTTATGATAGAGAGTCGGCTTTTTTGTCATATTTATAGATTTTGGTTCTGCCCAGTATTTGCTGCCATCTGTAAAAAGCAGATTCTCCAGCCTAAAGGGCTCAAAGGGAATAAGCATAGTCCTTTCAAAGATTTTTTGATGAGCAAGCCGTCTCTTCTTAGCCAAAGAACAGTGGGAGCTTCTCTTTAGAATCTATGACCTTCCTATCCATAGGATTCTGATTTGTTCTCAGTACAAGGTATGAATTTCTTCCCACTGAGTGGGCCTCATATCCAACCAGAGAACAGCTGTTACACAGGTGTGTCCATCTTCATGATTAGAATTTCTACCTGGTTCTTTTCATAGTATCCAATTCTCTGTTGAATTTTCCTACCTGTTCATTCAAGACAATATACACATTTAATATTTTATGTCTTCTTCTAACCACATGAACAAATTTAAAACATTTGCTTACCAATTCTATCTAGGGCTATCAAAGTCTATTTCTATAGGGTGTCTTTTCCCCAAATATGGGTCATTTAATGCTAGTTGAAAACCGTACTCTTTGAGAACTATTTTGAAGAAATTCTGGGTTCTAGTACAAGCTTTTAAGGAATTTTATGTTTTGCTCTAATAGTCAATTAATTTGCCTAAAATCTGTGCCTTCCCCATACAGTGTTTTGTTTAAATAGATTTGTTTCAGGAAAGTTTTTTATACCTATAGTTGTAAATATTTATTTTATCTCACTTTTTGCTCTTTTGGTAATTTCAATTACATATGTGCTATTTCTATTCTGCTGATTTTTCACATTTCCTTGAATCCTTTGTCTTTTTACATTCATTTCATTGCTATATTTGTTTCCCATAGTGCATGCACTTCTCATGCTTTCTATAGTGTTTACTTGACTTACTTATAACAGAATCTTTTATTCTCTAAGATTTTTCACTATTTCACTTCTGAATTATTTTTACTTCTGCTTCTGCTATCTTTTCATCTTTGGCCATTGTCACAGTCAGCCACAGACTGATGGGATGAATCTCCAAACCAGGCACAGTTTTACACTTTATTGAAGCTATAGGTTCAGGGGAAGTTCTGTAACAGTGAAAGAGGCTGGCCCTCTTTCACAGGTCCAAGCAGAGAGAAAAACCCATCACCTACACCCCACACACAACAGGAAACAGGCAGGGGGCTAAGAGAGAAGTCTCCTTCCTCCCTTATATAGCCTTAGGGTGAGGTCTTGCAACTCTATCCCAGACTTAATGGCTTCCTGAGTCTCTGGAATTTCCTTCCTGCATTGCCCACACATGAAAGGATGCTTACATCTAGCTTCTTTGAGCTTCCTTACATCCTACCCTGGAGAAGCTGCCTTCCAGTAAACATCCTCAGAGACCCACCAAAGATAACTAAGAAGGTCAAGTTGACAACAAAACTTAAACATCAAAACCATTAATTTCTTTTTATGAAATTTTATGTAGTTTATTTCAGTTATAATCTTCTTCTGGAGAAAAAGTGAATTTTGTCTTTTTTTTATTTCATTGTCCATGGAAATTTTTGGTTTATGTTCATTTTTATCTCAGAATATATTTTCAAGTTTTCCTTTTCTTTCTTTCTTTCTTTCTTTCTTTCTTTCTTTCTTTCTTTCTTTCTTTCTTTCTTTCTTTCTTTCTTTCTTTCTTTCTTTCCTTCCTTCCTTCTCTCTCTCTCTCTCTCTCTCTCTCTCTCTTTCTTTTTCTTTAATGAAACTACTGGAAGTTTTTTTGCAGAGGGTAAAAGTAGGCCTAAGAACAAGTCACAAATTCACATCTTAAGGTATTGCTCCTTTCTGGTTACTGGGAAGCATTAAAAATATGGAGCTTTGTTATATATACTTCTGTACCTCTCTAGGCTAAGCCTAATTTTACAAAGCTTCCTGCTTCTGTTTACTTTCTTCTTTAGAGATCTTTGAGATTTGCCTTTCCAGTTGTTATCTTCACCTGTGCTACTCTTACCCTGCCTTCTCTTTGTTCTCTTCCTCCAGGTCCCTGCAACTTTCCTGTATCTTAGATATTTAAACCTTCCTTATCATTGAGATCAATCAAGTTTTCACTTTGACCAACATGAATTCTATTCTAATCAGTGTATTTCAGGGCAGGTCTCTATGGTAGTTTGAATTTGTGTTCCCTATAGACTCGGGTATGTTATTGAAACTTGTAACGTAGATCTCCATCCACATGGTTGGAGAAGGTGTCACTGTGGGTAGATCCTGGGGTGCAGCTCAAAGGTGTGTTTGGGGGCAGATCTGAATTCCAGCAAAAAGATGTTGAGAGCACTGTGAGCTCTTATGGAATCCCTAAATGGTGCTTTTTGCTGTTTGTTGGCTTATGGTGGTTTCTTTCTCTGCTTGGATTTATGAATGGGATCCAGCATCTTCTTCTATAGATGAAACTTCCTCTGAATCTGTGAGCTTGAAATAAATCCCTTACTCCCATAATCTGTGTTTGGATGTTCATCCCAGCAATTTTGGAACTCTCAACTACAGTCTCTCTCCTACTGATAGTATCATTCTTTGATCTCTGGAGCTAGGCTTCTCTAGAAGTATTTTCTTTTCCTGAGCTTTTGGGTGTGTTGGTGGTTAACAGTTGATCTTAGGCATATTATTAATCATTATGTGATTTTCTGCTTTGGGAATATCTTTGTTTTAAGACTCAGAAGATCCTTGCAGGTTGCCCTTCCTCTTGGTTTTGATACTGAAGAGCTTCTCTGCCTGAAGACACAGATCATATGGACTGAATAAAACAATTGTTGACAAGTATTTGGGAAAGGCTGACACTAGATCTCATTAAGTAGAATTTTTATTTTTTTTTTTAGGTTTTTCAAGGTAGGGTCTCGCTCTAGTACAGGCTGACCTGGAATTCACTATGTAGTCTCCGGGTGGCCTCGAACTCATGACAATCCTCCTACCTCTGCCTCCTGAGTGCTGAGATTAAAGATATGCGCCACCACGCCTATCAAATAGAAATTTTTAAGGCTAGTCACAGGGCAAATAATTACATTCTTATGTGACTTCATTGGTTTATGGGCCCATCACTCAGGAACTGGGGCAAAGGTTATTTCAGGAAGTTTACTTGAATTCCTATAATTCTTAGCCACCAACATAACTAAATTTAATGTCCTCCACTGCAATATTATTTTACTTCTTGTTACATACCTGATATAATGCTTTTATTATTAACTTTTATTATGAGTGTTGTATTATTACTTTTGTTACATTTTTCTCACATATATAACAATTTGTGACTAAATTTCAAACTACCAAGATCATCTATATAATTTTTTGAGCTATCTCATTTACACATACTTGCAGACTGATGAGTTAAAATAATATGCTTATTGTTACAGGCCATGGTGATTTGTAGTTGAGTTTTATGCAATGTTTTTATAGGTGATCAGTGTTTGACATTCTCATGTGTCTTTGATGGCCAGCCTCTCAGCTCACAGAGCATCATAGTCCCACCAGATACTTCCTACTTAAGCAGTGAAGTTACAGAGTTGGGAATGGGGAATTTGCCTGTCCTCGTGCCCAGGCTCAGGACTCTCAGAGCTTTCAAGACTATGGGCAAAACCACAGCCTGGTCTAAGACCCAGGTTCTTCATTCAGATCCACATCCTTAACTTCAATAGGAATGTGTTAAAGAAATTTTTATTTGATTAGCATATCCTGAATGAAATAAAATTAACTTTCTAATAATTTTAATGCGCTCATTTTTACCATATGCTTCCCAGCTCTGTAAAGTTGGAAGCCTCAAATCCATCAACCAATAAACTGTCCTTGAGTTTCTCTTTTGGGGCCAATTAAAAGTATCAACATGTTTTCTTCCATTACACTGGGAGTTTTCTCTCCAGCTGTTGGGATCTGTGTTTCTACAAATATGATGCATGATCATCTAGGGAGAAGGCACTTGAGACAATTGGAAGAAAACAGATTCTTTTGAAAGCTCATTTATGCAAACTTGGTGGTTCCACCCTTCTGGCTCCAGCCAGAGGGCACACACTCTCCTGAACGCATGGCAAGTAACACAGCTGGCACTGCAGCAGGAAAGGTACTGCTCCCCAGCCTCCAGGGAGAGCTCCTGGAAAAGCATCCAAGGGCTGGTCATTCATCACTTTCACGGATATGGTTCCTCTGGAGGGTCTGCTTTTACCTCTCTGTCTCCTATCCTGTAAAACTTTCCACTGAAGACTTGGATAAATGTTTTCCAGATGGTATCGATCATGGTGTTACCTACTAATAGGAATCAAGGAAAAGTAATTGAATTAATTACCCAGTCAAAAAGGAGAGGAAAGGAGACAGTTGGTGAAAGAAGGAAATGAAGGGACTTGAGAACTATCTAATATCCATAGGCAAGGTTAGTCAGAAAAAAAGGAGCTGGATTGAACATCAAGGATCTCAAGACTTGGATGACAGCATGGTTTTCCAGGGAACAGGTATTGCATTCAGGTTTCTCTGTTTCCCCTTAAGTGCATACAGTGAGCATATTGCATGACCTCTTTCAGCCTCAGTTTCTTACATTCTGGGAAAGGAAAGATAAAATAATGTTAACAATATGATACCATTTTACAGACATAAATATGTAGCAACCAAAGCACTTGAAACTCAAAGAAATTGCACAGAAATGTTCACTCCTATTATGGGAAGTTGAATGATTAAACTCAATTATTTTTCAGTATCTAAACTCACACTGTCATGGGGCAAAGTCCCCTTTCCAATCCCTTGTTTCTGGGTTGACATGGTTTGTTTTGACCAATCAATGCACATAAACGTGACAATGGGCTTGTTCTGAATTTAAACTTAAAAGGCATCACTTATTTCTAGTTGCCTACTGCACCTCCACTATCATGATAAGAGAAATGTATACTTGCTCACATGCTGGCCCGAGAAGGAGAAGGAAGATACACAGCATAGTGCTGCCCCAGCTGATCTATAAGCCATCCCAAGCCATGCCTAGTACATCCAAACCCCATCTCAAAAGAAGACATAAAATTAATAATTAATGATTGTTTTGGTGACTTAGTTAAGAGGTACATTAGTTGAAGCTGCAATGAGTCAGTCACAATGACATATTTTTCTGAATTTTAATGCATCTATGCCCAAGTGTGTGTGTGTGTGTGTGTGTGTGTGTGTGTGTGTGTGTGTATGTGTGTCTGTGTGTGTATCTGTGTCTGTGTGTATGTGTATGTGCATCTGTGTGTATGTGTATGTGTGTGTGTGCGTGTATGGTGTGTGTGTGAATGGGTGCACATGTATATGCATAAACATGGAGGCCAGAGGACAACCATGGATGTTGAACTTTCAGACTCCATGACAACACCAACATTATTAAGACAGGTTCTCTTACTGACCTGGAGTTCAACAATTAGATTAGACTAGCTATCTAGTGAGCTCCAGGGATCTGCATGTCTTATAAGAATACACCACTACACTCAACTTTAAATATTTTATTTTATATTTTATTTATTCATTTTCAAGCAGATATGAGAGAGAGAGAGAGAGAGAGAGAGAGAGAGAGAGAGAGAGAGAGAGAGAGAGAGAGCACCAGGGCTACCACCTTGTGGGTCTGACTTATGTACTGGGGAATTGAACCCGGGGCCTTAGGCACTGGAGGCAAGTGCCTTAAACGCTGAGCCATCTCTCCAGCCCTACACTCAACTTTAAAAAATATATAAAAAATATGGTTCTGGGGACCAAACTCAAGTTCTCATGCTTGCAATAAAAAGTAAAAAAAAGTAATTTTTCATGGCAAGATTCATTTTTATTGCTTTTATTGTAAATCCCCTATTCTGCTGAGTGGCATGAAAACAATCACTGGCTCTCTTCATGATTTGTTCTTCCTCAAGAGAGATGTTTAACTTTGAATTTTCTCATGCTAAGGAAGAACAAGGGGATGGGGGAGAGGATCTGGACATTGTTCCTGGATTTTTTATTTCTGCAGCTCTCTGCTGCAGACCAACAGCTCCCTGACTTGACCTGTATTAGTAAGGACTCAGAGTCTGATTCATTCTGTCTTTATTGCTTTTCTGGGAATTTTTTCTAGTGTCACTAGAGAGGATTGGTTATATTATTTTCTTTTCATCATCCAGATTTTGACACTCAAAAGCTAAGGAAACTTTTTCTTTATTTTTTTCTGGATAACTGCTATATGGACACACAGAGTTTGCAAAGTCCTAATTGTCCTTGAGATGCCCGATGAATCAACAGCTACAGACATCTCCAAGAAAAACACAATTGCAGGGGCTGAAGAGATGTTTCAGCAGTTAAAGGCACTTGCTTGCAAATCCTGACAGCTTAGGTTAGATTACCCAGTACCTACTAAAGCCAGATTCACAAAGTGGTGCAGGTGTCTGGTGTTCATTTGCAATGGTAGGAGGCCCATGTACAACTCATACTTACTCTTTCTGTCTGTCTCTCTCTCACACACTCAAATAAACAAATAAAAGTATTTTAAAAGAAAAATACAGTTACAAACTGTTTTCCTTCACAGGTGTATTTGTTTGATGGAAAAGAAGACATAACAGGCTCAGTATTACTTTGCATGTGTGCCATGTTCGACTTCTTTTTTACCCCACCACTTAGCACAAGATGTTAGTAAATAAATGAGTTAATGAACTGGAATTTCTATATTGACTTTTGGTCCTAGTCGTGTTTTGTTTTTATCTTACTTGTTTGTTTTGGATTTCCTTTCTTCTTAAATTCATTCACTGGCCCAGCTGTATTTATGCCTAGATTAGCCAGGGAAGTTGCCAGCTGTGATTTGCAGATGTGTTCCATTTCCCAATGCCAGAAATATTCAATTATGTGTACTAATGTCATCTCTATAAAGCATGGCTATACTGACGTTTTATGAAGAGTGACCATCAGCATGCTTACCCTACAGCAGATTGTATCTGCTTATATTATAATGTCCAAAATAACCATGTGTGAAACCGTTATTTTAGTTACATTTACAGCTAAATTGAACCAGGCGGTGATCCAAGCAATGGATTGGCAATTAGTCCAATTCAAGCTGAGCTAGGGCGATTTCATACTGTAAAATGTGAACAAAAATATGAGACATTACAGTATATTACCAACAGATTAAATAGAATACAACCTCTCAAAGAGAGTACACAATGAAGTGAATATGCTGACTTTCAAGTATTTACCTCAATTTGTGTGTATTTCTAATCTATCACGATCCTCAAAATGTTAATATCTGTAAAGTGGCTAGAACTTCTAGTTTGTGCCATGATTGAAGATGAAGGAAATATTTTAGCATATCTTAAAAAGTTAAATCACAAAAATACATTAAATGATGCCTTTCACATGTTGACTAAAAGATAGTGCAGAGGAGATAAGAGAAGAGGAGCAAATGAGATGAGCATGGTGAGATCCCAGTTTTGTGCATAGAGAGTGTTCAGAGGGATTAGCCAAGAAGCAAAACCCAAAGAGTGCCCAGGGATTCCCCTGAGCTGATAAGATGGAGCTGAGAAATTGAGAGACAACCACAGCTGGGATTACTTCACAAGGAAGAGAAACCCACCAGATGGAGAGCTCTGGGAATCTTCAGCATCCTTGTAAGGCTTCCACGGAACACTAGTCAGCATATTGCATGTGTGAAAACTACTTGCACAAGCCAAGGAATCAACAGGAAGGATCAGAAGAAGCAACCTTGGAGTTGACACAGAGGATGGAATAGTTTGTGCTTCTACTGTCTAGAGTCGAAAAGCCACTCAGTGCAAAGGAGCATCGGGTGTCATACTCCAAAAGGTTCTGCCTCAGAACTGGGACTGATTTAGTTTGTCACTTAAGGCTCCTCTGGTATTACCTTAAAATCAAGCCTTGAAAATTAGTTCATTTCCTAACAACAGAACTGTGTCCTACAACAAAAATCAGGACTACTGAAAGGTACCCAAAACTATCTAGCAACCAAAATAAAATATACATGTACTATATCTGACAAGTTAAAAATGACCAGCTGGGCAAAGAAGCAGGAAAAGTGTGGTTATTACAAAGAGAGGGGGAAACATAATCAATAAAAATAGATTTGTAAATGGGTGTTAAAAATAAAAGACATTAGAAAACGTGTTGTAACTATATCCAATGTTCAAATAGGTAGAGTAAAAGCATGAGAGAAAGGAAACAGAATATATAAATACAAGGGTAAAGATAAGTGTCCTTTAAATTTTAAGATAACTTACCGTTTGAACATGAGTAATAATGAATTGTGAAGTATATAGTATGTAAAATAAAATAGATATAAAATCCAGCACAAAGGGCAAAAGAGAAAAAAATGAGAAAGTACTATCGTAAGTTTCCTACACAGAAAGTCATATAGTATTACTTGGATATAGTCTCAAACAAGATGACTATCTAATAAACCCTGAAGCAATAAGTATAATAGCAAATAAGTTACCTAGTAAGCAAAAGAGATGAAATTGGAAAAAAACCACTCAAAACCTCAGTTATTCCAAAAAGAGAACAAAAAAAAAACAAAAAAGATAAGCAAAATAGTAAAATATATTTAAATTCAACCATATCAATAATCACTTTATATGCAAGTCATTTAAATGACAATTAAAATCGTCAAAATGCACTAAAGAATCAAGATCAAATAATGTTAGTTAGCTACAAGTAATCTTCATCTTAGATATAGTGACACAAATAGGTTGGAATTGAAAAGGAAATTAAAAAATGTACATATATACTAAGATATACTAATGTAAACTGTATTTCAACATTTGAAAAATCATTTGATAAAATTTCCCATGTTGCAGACTAAAGTAGAAACTATGATAGTTTTAACCTATGTGAAAGCATATAGAACAAAATTTAACATCCAACCATTCACAATTTAAAAATCTCAGTAAAATAGGGATACTTAGAAATTCTTCAATCTGGCAAGAGCTATCTATTAAAGAACTACTCTAACCTTGTATATAACTGAGAAACAGCCAGGCGTGGTGGTACACACCGTTAATCCCAGCACTCCAGAGGCAGAGGTAGGAGGATTGCCATGAATTTGAGGCCACCCTGAGACTACATAGTGAACTCCAGATCAGCCTGAGCTGGAGTGAGACCCTACCTCAAAAAAACAAACAAAAACAAAGAAAGTAACAATTGAGAAACAGTAAAAGTTGAAATATAGATCCCGAACAAGGAGAAGTATCTGCTCTGACTGGTATTCCATCTAGCACTATGAAATACTTGTGGTCTACTCAATAAGACAATAAATATTTGAGAGTAAGAGGCAAGGCTATCTTTATTAACAGATGACATAATCTCACCACAATGAATAATACTAATATTAGAGGTTAATAAGAACTAGGAAAGGGAGGTCAATATGTAAAACTCTATTATACTTCTATATACTAGATAAGAACATAAAGTGAAATTGAAATCTAATGCCTTCTATAATGGATTCATAAAGTACAAAATACTTGGGGTAAACTTGAAAAAAAGATGTGTATAGTATGTTAACTGAATACTACACATCATTGGACAAAAGAAATTAGTAAGTAAATAAATAAGGAAATATACTGTGTGCATTGGAAAGTTTAATATTATTAGGAGGTTAATTGTTCCAACATAGATTTATGGCTTTAATGAGATCACAATTAAATTTTCTCTCTGTGTGCATGCTCATGTAACTTACAAGAACTGTTTATAGATGTGATAAAAAAAATTGTACATATACTCTCATGGATGAATAAAAATGCCAGACCCCCTCCATAAAAACATTTACATAGGGGCGAGGAAGATGGGTCAGGGTTAAAGGTGCTTGCATGCAAAACCTACATCCAGAGTTCAATTCCCCAGTACGTATGTAATGCCAAATACACAAAGCGGTACATGTGTCTGGAGTTGCTTTGCAGTAGCAGGAAGCTCTGGCATACCTATTCTCTCCCTCCCCTCCTCTCTGCTTACAAATACAATCTCTTTAAAAAATCACATAGTCTCCCCATTTCAATATCCTTAATAACATCTTTAAAGACCCTTTCTAAATAAGGTAACATTTCCATCATCCAGGCATTAAGGCCTAGATTACAGTATTAAGTCAGCTGTTTTAAGTAAGTTTATAAAGCTAAAGAAAACCATGTCTAAAGAAGTTTAACAAAGCAAGGACTGGAGAGATGGCTACGAAATTAATGCCACTTGTTTTCAAAGCCTGATGTCCTGGGGTTTGATTCCCCAGGACCCATGTAAAGCCAGATGCATAAAGTGACAAGAGGTCCTTATATGCCTAGTCATTTTCTCTCCCAGCCTCTCTCTTTTTCTTCTTCCTTCCTTCTTTTCTTTTTTCTGTCTTCTTTCTTTCTCGCTCTCTCTCTTTCTCTCTCCTTGCAAATAAAAATCTTTTGTAAAAAAGAAGCACAAGCAGAATGAGGTTTTGTTAACCAGAGAATATCAATACAGAGATTAACCGAGTGAAAAAAATGAAAGTAATTCTGGTTTTGACTGGTAAATAAGTAAATAAATTTTGGTAAAATAAGTAAATAAAAACTGATTAGAACTGGTCTTGCACATTTAAGTGGCAGAAGGAAGGTGGGGAAAAATAAAGGAAGAAAAACTATAAACTCAGATAGTTGTACAGGATGCTATCACAAATAACTTAATGGGAACTCTTTGAGTCTTTCCCCATTGAGTATTATTTGGACTTTAGGAGTTTTGTATATGGCTGTAATTATGTTGAGGTATAGGTCCTCTATTCCAAGTCTTTCAAGTGTTTTGATCATGAAGTGGTGTTGGATTTTGTCAGGCTTTCTCAGCATCGATTACAATGACTGTGGTTTTTGTGGTTAAGTTTATTAATGTGGTGGATTATGTTGATTGATTTCCAAATGTTGAAGCAGCCCTGCATCCCTGGGATGAAGCCTATCTGGTCAAGATGGATAATACTATTAATATGTTGTTGGATTCAGTTTGCAAGGATTTTATTCAGAATTTTTGCATATAAGTTCATCAGGGATATATGTCTATAGTTTTCCTTTCTGGACTTATCTTTGTCCGGTTTTGGTATTACAGTGATGCAAGCTTCATAAAAGGAGTTTGGAAGTATTCCCTGTTCTCTGATTACTCTAAAAAGCTTCAGAAAGAGTGGTTTGAGTTCTGTGATGAAGGTTTGGTAGAATTCAGCTGACAATCCATCGGGACCTGGACTTTTCCTTCTGGAGAGGTTTTTGATTACATTTTCAATTTCAGTCGATGTGATAGGTTTTTTAGGAAATTTATCTGCTTTGAGTTTAGTTTTGGTAGGTGGTAGGTGTCCAAGAATTCGTCCATTTCTTCCTGATTCTCCAATTTTGTGGAATAGAGGTTTTGGAAGTATATCCTGATGATTCTTCCAATTACATTGGTGTCTGTTGTGATCTCTCTCTTTTCATTTCTGATTTTGTTGATTTGGGCCTTCTCTTTTTTTCTATTTGTTTAGATTGGCCAGGGGTTTGTCAAACTTGTTTATTTATTTTTTAAATGTTTTATTTATTCATTTTCAAGCAGAGAGAGAGAGAGAGAGAGAGAGAGAGAGAGAGAGAGAGAGAGCACCAGGGCCACCACCTTGTGGGTCTGGCTTATGTGGGTCCTGGGGAATTGAACCAGGGGCCTTAGGCACTGAAGGCAAGTGCCTTAACCGCTGAGCCATCTCTCCAGCCCCAAACTTGTTTATTTTTTAAAGGACCAACTCTTTGTTTCATCAGTTTTTTAAATCATTTTCTTAGTTTCTAATTCATTGATCTCAGCTCTGATCTTAATTATTTCTTTTCGTCTTGAGCTCCTAGGGTTGGTTTGTTCTAATTTTTCCAATGCCTTTATCTGGTTAGCTAGGCTGTTAATTTGGAATCTCTCTGTCTTTGTTATGAAGGCATTCAGTGCTATAAATTTTCCCCTAAGGCAGCATTCATTGTGTCCCGTAGGTTCTGGTATGATGTATTTTCATTATCGTTTAGTTCAAAAAAATTTTTCAATTTCCAACTTAATTTCTTGAATGACCCATTCATTGTTTAATAGCGTATTGTTCAATCTCCAATAGTTGGTGTGATTTCTGGTTTTTTTTCTCTCATTGTTTACTTCCAGCTTCAATGCATTGTGGTCCAATATGATGCAGGGTGCTATGTCAATCTTCTTGAATTTATTGAGACATGTTTTATGTCCTAAGATGTGGTCTATTTTGGAGAAGGTTCTGTGAGCTACTGAAAAAAATGTATATTCTGTAGAGTTGAGATGGAATGTTCTGTATACATCTGTTAGGTCCAGTTGATCTATGGTGTTATTGAGTTCCATTATTTCCCTGTCGACCTTCTGTTTGGATGATCTGTCTAAAGATGATAATGGTATATTAACATCTCCAACTATGATGGACTTGGAGTTTATTATTGCTTTTTTCATTAATTTTTGCTTTATGAACTGTGGAACACCTATATTTGGTGCATACATGTTTATGATGGTGATATTCTCTTGTTGGATTGTTCCTGTTATGAGTAAGAAGTGTCCTTGATTGTCTTTTTGAATTGATTTTGGTTTTAAGTTTATTTTGTCAGATATTAGTATAACAACCCCTGCTTTTTTTTATTTCCATTAGCTTAGAAGATCATTTTCCATCCCTTCACATTGAAGGATCTCTATATATATCCTGCTATCCTATGTCTTTTTATGGGAGAGTTTAGACCATTACTATTGAAAGTTATATCTGTGAGGCTTGACTCAATCCCTGCCATAGTGTAGGGTTTATGGGATTTGATGTCTCTTGTTATTTTGTCCCCTCTAGGCTTGATTATTGTGCCCAACTTCTGGAGGGTTCTTGGGTTGGTTGCTTGGCTCTTCTATGCCAGATATTTCATGAAGATTTCTCTGTAGGCTTGGTTTAGCATCCATATAATTGTAGAGCTAGCTTGGATTTTGAAATATTTTCCTTTCTCCATCTATTATAAGGAATACTTTCATAGGGAACAACAGTTTGGGTTGAAAGCCAAAGTGATTTAGGCTTTGAAGTACACCATTCCAAGCCCTTCTCACTTTCATGGTTTCCATGAAGAAGTCTGATATAACTCTGATGGGTATGCCTTTATATGTTATTTGGTGTTTTGCTCTTGCTGCTTTTTAGAACACCCTCCTTGCTTTCAATATTAATGATTTTTACAGCAATGTGTCTTGGGGAGTTTCTTCTTTGGTCCTGCCTGATTGGTGTTCTATGTGCTTCCTGTATCCAGATGGGATTCTCTTTTGCTAGAATGGGGAAATTTTCCTCAATAATTTTGTTGAATATGTTCTCAATGCCTTTGGCCTTGATTTCTTCCCCCCTCTGATATCCCCATGATCTAGAGTTTTGGTCATTTTAAGGGTGTTCCATAGTTCCCTCATATTTTGTCCGCATGCTTTTTTTTTAACTTATCCAGGTTTTTGTTATCCCAATCTCTTTCTTCTGCTTTGTCTTCCATGTCTGAGGTTCTATCTTCAAGGTTATTAACTCTGGTAGTGAGGGATTCTAGAGATGCTTTAAATATCCCCATTTGATTTTGGTTTCCCAAAACTTTTTGCATCGTCTCCGTATCTTTGTTGAGTTACATTATCATTTCAAAGGTTGTCTTTGATGATGATTTGATGATGTCTTCATTAAGTTTAGCCAGGTGATTCTTGAGCTCATCTGATTGCTGGTTTGCCTTTAGCTCATTGACTGTTCTAGCAAATTCCATCTGTTTTTCCTCCATTGTGTTAAGCCTGCTGGCGAAACTTGTGAGCCGATTTGTTCATTTCAACTTACATTATCATTTTTTTCTTCCATTTCCATTAATAATCTGGATACAGACTCCATGCAAAGATGTCCTGAACATGTTGTCATCTCCTGGGCTTGCATCTGTGCCCTTTATTCATATTTTCATTGCAGACTTCCAATGTTGGGATAGGCACACTTGGTGTGGTGTACTGTGCCTGTGTCCTTTTTGTATTGTGACCTGCCCATGTTCATATGAGAGATTAGCTTTCCACTGGCCCTCAACAGCAGCAGGAACCTCACACGAGTTTGTGGAAAGTACTGGTGAGGTTTTAGCACATGCCAGGTTCCTCTGGTGCCAGGCAGTGTTGGGGGTGTTCAAACCTTCAGCAGCAGGAGCAGGCTTGGGGCTTGACCCACCAGAAGTCAGGATCAGTGGGCAGACTCACAGGACTCCCAGGCCAGTGGGGATCCAAGGCACAGCTCCCTACCTTGACCTTACCTGTGGTTGGAGGATGGAGGGCAGTCTCCTAGAGCAAGGGTCGGTTGAAGGCCAAGGTGCAGGTGCTCAGCCTGGCCTCACCTGTGTTGGGGGGTTTATGGGCATGGTCCCCAATGTGCAGGCTGGTCTGTAGCAATGTGGCAGCTTGCTTACTTGGCCTAGAACCTGGAGTCAATTAGCAGGATCGTGGGGGGCACAGGCTGGTAGGGAGCCAAGGCACAGCTCCTTCACCTGGCCTTGCCTAGAGTCAGGGGATGGGAGGCGCCTGAAGTATAGTTTTAGTTAGGATAAGATAGAGCCAAAGAAGGGGCAGGATGAAAGAAAAGTTGAGGTGCAGAAATACAACAGGACTGAGAATTCTATTTTGAAGAAAACAAGAAAGCTTTGACTATGATTTGTGGTTCTCGCCTCCACAGGCGCCTTGGGCCTTGGTGGAGGGAAACCGCAGGGAGAGGAGCGGGAACTGGGAGCAGGGAGCCGGGCGAGCTCTCCGCTGTCCGCGATCTCCTATCTCAGGGCTGGGCCTACAGAGCTGGCAGAAAGGCGCAGGGGGATTCGGCGGGGCCACAGAGGCGAGCAGACGTGTTGTTAATCCATGTGGTTCTTTATTCTATTCTGGGGGATCTACACTAACTAGGGAAAAAGGGGGTCTGGGGCATAGGGAAAAAATGGGGAAGGGACAAGGTGATTGGTTGATGGGGGTGGAGAGTTGGGAGCCTGCACTGGGATAGGTGGGTGGGACAGGTGGGTGGGGACAACCTGAGAACACCTCATTGGGGGTCCTGAGTGGTGGGAAATAGGTGATTCTAGCCAAGGTCTCTGGTCAATGGGGATGGGTACAAGGAAGTTTTGCTGAATGCCAGTCCTGCTGAGATGGGGGATGCTGGTTTCGGTGGCCAGCCCATGGGGATGGGAGCTAGGGTGGGTGGAGCTGGGAAACGCCTACGGGATCACCAGGGTTTCACCACCTCATACACCTGTTAACCTTTCACTTTCTGTGCCCTCAGTAGCAGAGCCAATAATTAATGTCCAACAATGATTATTAACATATGAAAGTGAATAGAAACATTTAGAAAATAAACTGTTAAGTTTCTTGAAAAAAAAATCCCAAGTCAAGTCTGAAAAATCTCATAATTATCTGCTAAACCTTAAAACTGTCATTGTAAATCCAAACTGTCGAGTGCAGGAACACTAATTTTAGAATTGGACAAAAAGAAACATGTAAGAAAGTGGAGATATGTCAAAGGAGAAAAATGGACAAGGAAATTCTCCCTGAAATGAACAGATAGGGGGCTCACAACGGAATTACTTATTCCTGGAGTAGAGGGCTTCAGTGTAACTGACCCCAGAGAGTCTTAACTCATGACTTCTTTATAGCCTCTATTTCTTCTGTCAAAAGGGAATCTTAAATGATAGCTTTCCCAGACAATCTTCATTATTTCAGTTTTTTTTTAAATATTTTTAGTTTGGTGGCAGAAATTTGTAAACTCTATGGTTTGGTAAATTCTAGCTTCAAAAGAAAAAACTGATTAGTCAGTCAACATGATACACCTTCCCAATAGAGAGATCAAAGGGAGTACTTTCCAAAGTTATATGACCCCAAAACATTTTTCTTGTAACCTCACTTCCAAAATGACCAGGAAATTTCTTTTCTGCAAAGAAGAAATTAGCTTGATACAAACTTTCAGAAAATATATACATTTAGACACACCAGCAAAGAAAATGTTGAAAAGTTTTTTAGAAAAAGAATAGAGTAGGAAGAGAGAGATTTTTGAGATTGCTATAAAAGCTTTAATATCTTGAATAAGAGGGATAAGCGGAAGGAAATATTACTTAGCAATGTCAAATGTTCACTGAGACCTTGTAAATGAATGGCACAGTTAAAGGTTAGGGCTATAAACCTGTGACTTTCCTGGGAAGGGTGGCCTCACTCTATGTAGCCATTTAAAGTTTCTACTTCCTGGGACTGGTGAAATGGAACAGTGGTTAAAGGTACTTGCTTGCAAAGGCTGACATCCTGGATGCAATTCCCCCATACCCACATCAAGTCAGGTGCACAAAGCACATGTGTTTGGAGTTTGTTTGCAGTAGCTGGAGACCCTGGAATGTCAGTAGTCTCTATCTATCTATCTATCTATCTATCTATCTATCTATCTATCTATCTATCTATC